>RJWJ010003932.1:0-80547 GCA_004363605.1 Indri indri
AAAAAAAAAAAAAAAAAAAAAAAAAAAAAAAATTAAAACGTTTATAAAGTAAAAAATTTACAGTAAGCTAAGGTTCAATTATTATTGAAAAAGAAATTTTTTTTTATTTTTTCTTTTTCTTGACCTTTCGAAGAAAGGAAAAATATTTTTTAGTAAATTTAGTGTAGCCTAAGTGTACAGTGTTTATAAAGTCCACAGGAGTGTACAGTAATGTCCTAGGCCTTCTCATTCACCCACCACTATCTCACTGACTCCCCCAGAGCAACTTCCAGTCCTGCGAGCTCCTTTCATGGTAAGTGCCCTATATAGGTATACCATTTTTATTGTACCTTTTCTGTGTTTAGACATGTTTAGAGACACACATACCGTTGTGTTGTAATTGCCTATGGTATTCAGTGCAGCAACATGCTGTACAGATTTGTAGCCTCGGAGTGACATGCTGGACCATAGAGCCTAGGTGTGCAGTAGGCTACACCATCTAGGTTTGTGCGAGTGCACTCCATGATGTTCCCACAAACACAACATCGCCTAACAACGTATTTCTCAGAACATACCCTCCTTTTTGGGCAACACATGACTGTATATGTCTATTCTTGTGCCAGATCCAACACTGTCTTGATTACTGTAGCTTAGTAGGGGGTTTTGAAATTAGGAAGTGTGACTCTTCCAACTAAAATTTATATTTTAAAGAGAAAGCTGATGAGACTTGGTTCTAGATTTGATGAGGAATGTGGAACTATAACAACCTTGGGTATTTTTTTTTTTTTTTAAACTTTGCCCTTTGAAAATCATGTTGGGCAAAGAATAGCTTTTTTTCCTCCTCGTGTCTTTTGGGGATTATAGGAAATAAACCACCTCGTCCAGGTGGATGACCCTGGGGAGGGTCACCTTTGCAGACAGCCAACATAGAGATACTACACGTTCTGTTTCCCTGTGACTTGGAGAGCTTAAAAGGGAGAGAATAGGAGTTCTCTAAATATTAATTATTGCCCTTTCATTGACAGAAACTAGTAAAAAGAGATCAATGTTTGGCACTTCTGTGTCCATGACTTTGTCTAGACCTGCTCTGTCCAATATGAAGTCATTATCCACATGTGACTATTGAGCACCTGAAATGTGGCTAGTACAACTGAGGAGCTGAATTTTAGGTTTTATTTACTTTCAATAAATTTAAATTTACATTTTAAAAACTGAACCTCGATTCACTTATTAGAAAATGCTACTTTTTCAACTGTTAATTTTATGAAATACAAATATAGATTAAATATTTCTGATGAAAATTTAGCACGAGATTTTCAAATTGAGATGTGCTATGAGTATAAAATAACCCACCAGATTTCAAAGACTTAGTATGTAAAAAGAATTTAGAATATATCATTAGTAATTTTTTTATTGATTACATGCTGAAATGATAATATTTCAGATCTATTGGCGTAAATAAAATATTTCGTTAATAACACCAGTTCCTTTTTACTTTGGAAAAATGAAGCCTTTAGAGAATTTAAAGTTATGTCTTTCTGGCTTTCATTATCTTTCTACTAGACGGAGCTGCTCTAGATGTTTTAATGATCACTCTGCAATGCCATTTCAACCATAAAGGCACTGTGGTGACTTCTACAGTGGAGATTTGAGCTTCCAATTGAGGGGAGGCTATAAATGAGATTAATGGGAAAACAAAGGCCAAGACCAGCCTCTATGCTGATGAAGTGTGAGAGGGTACCATGCCCAGTTCTCCTTCTTCTTTCTGTCCCTACGCGCCCTCATGCACGCCCTCGCTGTCTTTGTATCACCCCCTTTTCTAGGAGGCGAAGCTCTGCAGTCTGTCCGGTCCCAACTTCTGGTCCTCCCTTTCCTGTCCTCTCCCTGCCCTTCCTTCTCAGGGCTCACATCCTTCTTACTCTACAGACCACCACCCTTCCTGGGAAAGAAACTTAACTCTAAAGCAGAGGTTGGCAAACTTTTTCTGTAAGGGTCAGAAAATAAATATTCCAGGCTTCCTGGGCCGTGGAGTCTCCGTCACACCATTCAACGGCCACTGAAGTGTGAAAAACAGCCATAGACAATATGTAAACAAACAGGGCTGTGTTCTAATAAAACTGTATTTATAAACACTGAAATTAGAATTTTGTACAATTTTCCCATGTCAAAAAATATTATACTTCTTTTGATTTTTTCCCCCAATCCTTTCAAAATGTGAAAAATAAAAAAAATTCTAAGGTCGGGGGCTGCGCAAAAACAGGGGGGCAGGATTTGGCCTGTGGGTCCTGGTTTGCCGAACTCTGCTCTGAAGTCCAACTGGAGGCCCAAATGTAATGGACTAACATTTTGGAAATACCGAGGCTGAAGGATCTGTTCATTCCTTCACTGTCAGCTGTGACAGTGAAGTACTTCCTCTGAGTGATTGGAATTTCAGGAATCGCCATGAGAGAGGAATGTTTAGCGCTGAAGATCATCCGGGACACTCACAGCAGGAGGGACTTCGGCACACTAGTCACTCCCAGGCAGGGGAGAGAAGGTGCTCTGCCTGAGTCCTGTATTTTAAAGGGCCCACTCTAGCCCTCCCCAAGGGATGGCGATCACCCCACTCCATGCTTCAGGTACTTGGGGCCCTGTAATTCCCTGCCCAAATAGCCTCAAGTCCTCTTTTAGGTGAATGTGGCCTCTTCCCTCTGCCCACTCTCCTGTGTTCAGATGACACTGCCAACGTGTTCACACCTGGACCTACGGGATGGCCAAGGGGCAGCTGTTCACACAGGACGCAGATGAAGCTTGGCAGAAAGCACTAGGGCTTGTGCGTGCTGGGGGCCAGGAAGAGGGTTGGGCCTGGGATGGGAGGCCAGAGATGGCTTCTTACATGTGCGCATGCTCAGGCAGAGAAGTCTAAGTTTAAACATGGCTTTCCGGTAGTTATGAAGGTATATTTGTCAAGGCAAAAAAGATAAAATATATTTTAGTGAACAGTTAATTTGGTTTGAAACTTAAATATTTAAACATGCAGTATGTGGGCCTCCATTTGTACACTTACCGCACACCCGGCAGGTGTTCGGGGTAGGCCCGCTCCTACAGTAAAGATTTGACTCTGAGATGGGGTGCCGAGGGGTGGGAGCCAGTGGTGTGGTACAGGGGAGGAGGGCTTGTTCTGGCTGGTGAGACACTACTCTGTGCATCTCTTCCCAAATCTGTGTTGGGAGGAGATGGAGTATTTACACCACAGACATTGTCAAAGGCTATAAATGCTATAAATCAGAGCTTGTTTGTTTTTTTGGGAGCTGGGTGCAAAACATTCACCAGCACGCTGCACACTGTACGATTGCCCTCTGCCCACCGAGAGAGGCTGGCTTGTCCCCTCTCTGCTCCGTATGCAGTTTTCCCCCCAGGAATTTAATTTCCTATCTAAGGAGAACAGACCTAGGGAGATTGTCTTCAAGAGATGTGTTTGGCAGAGAAGTGTAACCTGAGAGGGGGTATATTGAATTGCCCACTTATTTTTAAGAATTTCTGAAATAAGCCAAGTTCCTGGTTGTCCTGAGCCGTGTTTCCGAGCCGTACCAACTCCAATTCTTAGAGCAGACTCTCAATGAGGTCCCATTTCAAGCTGTTGTACCGATCTTGATCAGCTCTGGCAAAGTATGAACATTCCCACCCTCATTCCTTATGTTTGCGCAATACATCTAAATTCAGATAAGCAAGTAAGATGACTTCTATGGTTAATCTCTGGGTTCCTTCTCCTGAAAGCGCCAATAGTTGCCAACATTATGGTTTTTCCCTTTTTATTTTCTATGCCTGCCCTCTGATGGTAAGTTGAGAGAATACAGGTAGATCCTACCAATGTTATAGATTCTGGAAGAAGGGTTCACAACCTAACTCAGTCATCTCCTGGGGCCAGGCAGACGATGTGGAAGAATGAAGATGGCAGGATGTGAGAAGAATGGGGAGTGTGGAATGTACTAGAGAGTTCATGTCCTATCTAAGAGGGAATGACCTGTCACTCAGGGTCCATGGTTACTGATAAGGCTGTGAGTCTAGAACAGAGGTTCTGGAGCCTACAGATGGATGTCTTTGGATGGAGCTTGGCTGCAAGGACCTTCACGATGTTGATCCAATCAGTGTTTCTAAATAAATTACTTGCATATGTGAAAAAATTTTTATTTCTATGTGTTTATTTTTTATTTCTTCTTGTAAAGATCCCAAGTTCACACTACCATTTTCCAACAATCTGGTGATCCTAATAACCATTAGAGAACTTTTGAAAATGGCAAGTGACATTCAAGAACAAGTTATTGTGATTTTCCCAGTAAAAGCAAGAATTATCTCTACAATATTCCCAACAGATGTGGCCATATGATGTATGCTTTAGGAATTCCAGAAACAAGAAATTCTTTATTTTTCAGTTGCTTTTAATTATTTTTTTTTTCCCCCCTGAGACTGGGTCTTCCTCTCTTTCCTGGGCTAGAGTGCAGCAGCATCATTACAGCTCACTGCAACCCCAAACTCCTGGGCTCAAGTGATCCTCCTGCCTCAGCCTCCCAGGTAACTGGGACTATAGGCATAAGCCACCATGTCCAGCTAATTTTAAACATTTTTTGTAGAGATGGGGTCTTGCTGTGTTGCACAGGCTGATCTGGAACGCCTGGCCTCAAGCAGTCCAACTGCCTTGGCCTCCTAGAGTGCTAGGGTTATAGGTGTGAGCCACCATGCCTGGCCTAATTTTTTATTTGGTAGTATTTCACACAAACAAAATCACAAACACTCCCCACCCCCTGCACACTACAAGGTAAACGGAATAATAAAATAAACCGCCTTCTCAACACTTCCCTGTCATGCTCCAGAAGAATCCTCTTCCCCACCACTGAGGGTAAACACCATTCTGACTGTTACCTTTATCATTCCCTTGTTAAACTCTTAGTGATTCTAATACATTTTTTATAGTTATTTTGGGTTTTCTATATAGACAAGCATTTTATCTGAGAGGATTAACTCTCTTTTTCCCTTCTACTTCTGTTTCTTTCTCTTGACTTGCACTGCCTGGGTTATCTAAGTCAGTGTTGCTAAGAAATGGTAATAGTAGGGTAAAACATCCTTGTTTTATTCCTGATTTGAAAAAAAAGAGCTTATGTTTCATTATTAACTATAATATTTGTTATAGATTTTGATTGGCACACTTTATCAGGTTAAATAAATTCCTTTCCATTTCTAGTTTGCTGAGACTAGCAATTATGAATGAATGACAAATAAATGTTGAATGTGACCCAATGAATTTTTTCTGCCTCTATTAAGATGATCATATGTTTATATTTAACTTTTTATTACAGATATTTTTAGACATACACAAAAGTAGACAGAATGTTACAATGAATCCTCATGACCCATCACCTGACTTCAACAATTATAAATTTTCTGCCATTCTTGTATTATCTCTTTCTCTCACTTTTTTTTGTTGGAGTATTTGAAAATAATTTCCAGATATCATATCATTTCATCTGTAAATACAGTAGTGTGTACACAGTCCAGGCGCAGTGGCTCACGCCTATAATCCTAGCACTTTTGGAGGCCAAGGCTGGAGGATTGCTTGAGGCCAGGAGTTTGAGACAAGCCTGTGCAGCACAGTGAGACCCTGTCTCTACAAAAATTAGCTAGGCATGTTGGCGCACGCCTGTAATCCCAGAACTTTGGGAGGCTGAGGTGGGAGAATTGTTCGAGACCAGGAGTTTGAGACCAGCCGAGGCAACATAGTGAGACCCCATCTCTAAAAAAAAAAACCCAGAAAATATTAGCCATGTGTGGTGGTGTGTGCCTATAGTCCTAGCTATTTGGGACGCTGAGTTGGGAGGATTCCTTGAGCCCAGGAGTTTGAGGCTGCAGTGAATTATGATCATGCCATTACACTCCAGCCTGGGTGACAGAGTGAGACTCTGTCTTCACAGAAAAAAATGAAAACAATAAAAAGAATAATATTTAGAAAGCATAATCTTGGGGCTAGGCGTGTGTTTATTATATTGTTTCTAGATCTTTTAAAAATAATAATACCCATATTACAACTGACAACAAGACCACTGAATGTAGTTTTGATTCCTTTTGATTTGTTTTGAAGTTATGAACCCTCCTAGGGTTATCCAGTCAAAATACTGTATCTAAAGTCACTTGAAATAATTCTCTGTGTGGTTATGCTACCAATCTGATATAGAGTTAAATTACTTTGTTTGGTTTTTAATTTTAAGGGATTGATTTTTATCTCAATTCAATTTTGTGTTTTAATTACGTAAAATATTTACATGAATCCAAAGTCAAACCACAAAACAAAGTACATTCAGAGAGGTACATCTTCTAACCTATCCTTGCCCATCTGTTCTCTTCCTCCTCTTTTATTTTTTGCACAGCCCTCCCCCCTTTCTTCTCTTTTAAGTGATCTTTTATTATTAGTTTTTGGTTTATCTGTTCATTGCTGCAATGATTTCTGACACAAGCTGCCCAGAGTTAGCCAGACTCAGATAAGAGCACAGTGCTCCGCCAGACTGCTGGCTCCATTTCAGACAGCAGCTAGGGAGTTCCCAGAGCTGCTCTCATTTCTTTCTTTCTTTTTTTTTTTTTTAAGAATAGGAGTCTTGCTCTGTCTCCCAGGCTGGAGTGCAGTGGTGCGGTCATAGTTCACTGTAACCTTCAACTCCTGGGCTCAAGTGATCCTCCTGCCTCAGCCTCCCAGGTAACTGGGACTATAGGCATAAGCCACCATGCCCAGCTAATTTTAAACATTTTTTTGTAGAGATGGGGTCTTGCTGTGTTGCACAGGCTGATCTGGAACGCCTGGCCTCAAGCAATCCTCCTGTGGGGCCACTGTGTCTGGCCCCACCCTCACTCTGATCAACTACAAATTTGAGGGTGCTTCTTATCTCCCCAGATTTGATAATTTGTTAGAGTGACTCACAGAACTCAGGAAAGTGCTATACTTACAATTTTTTTTTTTTTTTTTTTTTTTTGGAGACAGCGTCTCACTCTGTCATCCAGGCTGGAGTGAAGTGGCTGAATCAAAGCTCACTGTAACCTCAAACTCTTGGTCTCAAGTGATCTTCCTGCCTCAGCCTCCTGAGTAGCTAGGACTGCAGGTGTGTGCCACCATGCCCGGCTAATTTTTAACAATTTTTTTGTAGAGATGGGGTCTTGCTAAGTTTCCCTGGCTTGTCTCCAGTTCATTGGATTATAGAGATCTTCCTGCCCAGGCCTCTGAAAGTGCTAGGATTACATGTGTGAGCTACAACACGTGGCCAATTACAGTTTTATTACAGAAGAAAAGGACGCAAGTCAGAAACAGCCAGAAGAAGAGATGCACAGGGCCAGGTCAGTGAGGGTTCCAAATACCAAGCTTCCAGTGTCTTCTCCCCATGGATTCAGGATATGTCACCCTCCCAGCACACTGCTGTGTAACAGTATGCACAGGGGCTTGCCAATCAATGAAGCAGAATTAAGTTTAAGTGTCCGGAGTTGTTTTTATTGGAGTTTCATTATGCAGGATTGCTTGATTGAATCATTAGCCACATGATTGAGCTTAATCTCTATTCCCGCTCCCTTCCCTGGAGGTGAGGCTGATACCACCTTGTTCAAAACCTTAATCTTCTGACCACAAGACTGGTCTTTTGACATGGCCAGCCCCCATCCGGAGCCATCTCCTTAGCATATTTTATCTAGTGGCTCACCCTGTGCCATCCGGTTGGCACAAACTCAGGGGTGATCTGAGGGGCACACCATGAATATAACAAAGGCGCCCTTATCACTGTGGAAATTTCAAGGGTTTAGAAGCTGCCTCCAAGGAACCAGGGGAAAGGCCAGCCAGATTCTTTATTGTACAGAAATTGTTTTTTTTTTTAATTTTTGAAACTGTAAGGAAATACGTATTATATTTTTCCTTTAATATGTTAATTTAATTAATTATATTAATAGACTTTCTAGCAGTAAACATACTTTGAATTCCTATGATAAACCCAACTTGGTAATGAATACGTTATATTTTTCATAGATTGCTGGATTCAATTTGCCAATATTTTGTTTATGATTTTTGTATCTATGTTAATGAGTGAGATGGGCTTGTAATTTTTCTTGATTATTTTATCCTTGTGTGCCTTAATTATCATGGTTATAATAGCTTCAAAGAATAAAGATGGGGAGGTTGAAATATCTGTTCCTTGAAGGTTTGATAGAACTCACCTGTATATCCGTCTGCTCTAGCCTGGTGTTTAGTTTTTGGAAACGTTTTAAACTATTGACTTATTTTCTTTAATGGCTATAAATCTATTTAAGTTTTCTAGCTGAGTAGTTTTAGCAGGGTAGATTTTTCTGGGAATTTATTCACTTCATTTGTGTTTTAAAATTTACTGGTACAATGTTGTTCACAATATTTTCTTATTCCTTTATTCTTAAAGTTCATTACATTAAAACATTTTTTTTGGTCCATGTCCCAAGTGGTCAGAATATCAAAATTTTTATATTAAGTAATTTCAAACTTATATCTGCATGTCCTACTCATATTCACCCATGTTAATATTTTTCCATATTTGCTTTATCATTCATCTCTCTCATATATATATAATACATATAAGGTATGCATGCATTTTTTTTCCCTGAATCATTTGAGAGTAAGTTTCAGACATTGTGCCCCTTCAAACCTTAGTACTTCAGTATTTATCTCCTAAGAACAAGGTGCTCTTTTATATAACCATAGCATAGTTAATGAATTCAAGAAATTTAGCATTTATCTAAGCATTAAACAATTTAACATTAATATATAGTCCACATTCCACTTTTGCTAGTTGCCCCAATAATGTCTTCTATAGCATTATTTTTTCTGCTCTGGGATCTAGTTGGAGGTTGCATTTGGTTGTCATAACTGTTGGTTCTTAGATTTCCTTTAATGTGGAATAGTCCCTCAGATATTTCCTGGTCTTTCACAACATTTATATCTTGGAGAGTACAGAATGGTTATTTTGTGGATGTCGCTCATCTTGAATTTGTCTCATGTTTTCCCATGGATAGATTTGGGCTATGCATTTTTTTTTGTAGGAGTACTACATAAGTGATATTTTTTGCTTCTTAAGGCATAACGTTAGAAGTCAAGAGATGATGATTTGTGATATTAACTTTCATCACTTGGTTACAGAGGTATTCAATGATTTTCTCCACTGTGAAGTTATTATTTTCTGTATTAAATAAGTAATTTGTGGGAGGTACTTTAAAATGGTGGAGATATCCTTTTCCTCATCAAACTTTCACATGTGAATTTTAGCACCCATAATTGATTCTTGCCTGCATCAACCATTATTATGATGTTGCAAAATAATGATTTTCTAATACCTTTAATCCTTCTATAGTTATTAGCTAGCATTCTACTATAAGGAAGAGTTTTCTCTTCTCTCCTAGTTATTTATCTTATTCCTTTTAAATCTCAACAGCATCTATAGCTTTTTCTTCTTTTTAAAATTCGCAATGTTGTTTATTTTTGCCTTGTCCTTTACTAGTTTAATGTTGCCTCAATTTTGTGTATTTTGTTAGACTTTTCAAGGAAGCAATTTTTTGATTTGTTGATTGCCTTAGGTTTGATTCCCCCAGAAGCAGACAATCTGTGGGCTTGCAGACAATGGTGTCGGCCACTGTACTGTGGACAGAGAAGACAAACCCATGACCAGAATATATATCATTCTCAGTAAGGATGAAGTGTTACCCCATCCACAGTGGAAGGGATCCACGGTAATGAACTTGGCACTGAGTGGCTGCTTATGTCCTCACGATTATACCGTCTCAGGTACTTAGCATTGGTCTCTGCTGCTGATGGTCAGGCATTCAGCAGGGGTGGTAGCTAGATCAGCCTTGGTGAGAGGGAGCCCATCATGACAGGCCCTCGTGACTAATCTATTCATTCATGGGGCCTTTTATAAGGACTGAGGTGGCTGAGGACACAGGCTGACCTGCAGTCACTGAGCGAGTCATCTGTCCACCTGCTTATTCAGTGCTGCTGCTTTTGCCACACATGCTCTCTGGTGGGCACTGATGGGGATACAAATATCCACACGCTATGTGCTGTTTCCATAGCTCCATCCACATGCCTCTTCCTTAGATGTCTTTGTTTCCAATCTTTAGTCTTGCTTTCTCCAGGCCCTTGACCAAGCAGGCGAGCCATTCTCTACTACCTAGAAGTCTGTGTATATCCTTACTTTGGGCCACTTCTCCCCAGACACAAAATAGATGACCAGTGGCACTTGAACAGGAGGCCAGGCCAACTGGCGAGGGCCTGTCGTTTCAGCAGCAGTCCTTTTACATCTCAACACACTGTGCTGACCTAACCGTTATAAACCCTTCCCCCTACCTTTTTCTCTTTGGTCAACTGGTTGGAGAACAATCCCCAAGGGGCCATAGGTATGAGCTGATGGTGAGACATTAGTGCAAGAAAGGCAGGGTACCTGGGGGTCTGGGTCACCTATTCATACAATTTAGTTGTTCCCTTCATACTTGTTTGAGCATGAGCCCAAATGTATTGCATTCACTGTATGACAGATTGTAATTGTGTAGACCTGAGCTTACGATTTGGTGGGTCTGACAATTGCCCAGCTTATGATATTCCATGGTCAGGCACTCGGTTTCTCCAGGGTCCAGTCATGTGCCATCACTGCCTTTTGAATGGCAAATAGTTCTCTGCTATAAACGGCATGGCCTTGTTCCAGAACCTCAGGGGTCTGGACTGCAACTTTCCCATGAGGGCTTGCCAGACTCCATAGAGTGTCCTTAACTACCACATATGCCTCTAACATCATTGGATCTGCCAAACCATATGGTCCAAGCAGTAGGATCCCTTGTACTGCAGCCTGAATGTGCTGGGAAGCTCCCTCTTGCCCTATGTCTCACTCAAAATTGGCAGCCTTCTGTGTCACCTGGGAATGGGCAGGAGCAGTATTCCCCAGTGTAATAGGTACCATCTCCACAACCCGAAGCAAGTGTGTTTCTTCTTAGCGGTAGGTGGCACCAGGTGCAATAACCTGTCCTTTACTTTGGAGAGGATGTCAATATCCCAGACCATAGACTCCTAAAAACTTGGATGGCAGTTCCTAAAAACTAACGTGGCAGCTCTCTGACCCTTTGTTAGGGTTTCTCTCCCACTCTCTGGTATGAATGTGTCTTTGCAGGATGTCCAGAGTGCTTGCCATTTCCTGGTCTCCAGGTCCAATTGCTGCGATGTCATCAATGTGATGGACTGACCTTGGTCAGGATGGTTAAGATTCTTTCAGACCGTATTGTAACAGAGAAGGAGCATTACTTTAGCCCAGGGCAAGATTGTAAATATGCATTGCTGTCCATCCTAGGTGAAGGGGAAGTGATTTGATTATCCTTCGTAATGGGGCCAGATCAATAGCTGCATTCCTAGTGCCAGAGGCTGCGTTCATCTGTTCTAATAAAGGTACCCTATCCGGCACAGCAGCTGCAAATATGGTTGCCCATCGTTAAATTTACTGTAGCTTACAATCACCCACTATGATCCATCTGGTTCTGCAGGGGTTTTGCCAATGAATTAAAAGGGGCATATGTATCCTTTGAGTCTTCGAGAGTGTCACTTCCTTAATATCGGGGTCACCTCATGACTTGCAGGCAATAGCACACAAACAGTCTGCGTTTTCCCTTGCCCCCATGTGTACAGCTTCCCTAGTAAACGGCCGACAGTCACTTTGGGATAAGAATTAGGAGCAATGCTATTTTGAGTACTTGTGCAGTGTTCTTCTTCAGTGGAACCTGGTCTTCCCTTTTATAGATGAGCTCTCTTACCTGTCCTGTGTTCTACTCCCAAATCTGCAGGACGACTTAAAATAATGGAATCAAATCTTAGATTGAAAGAGACTAAAATGGTATATAATGCCCTCCTCCCCCAATCCGATGCTTGAAGCTGTTCTGCAGTAAGATAGATTGTCTTATTATCCTATAATAGCTTCCATATTCGAAGGTCTTCTGTGTGCCAGGACTGTGCCAGCCCGCATCACATGTGTCACGGGAAGCGTGGGAAGAGGAGCGATGGGGAGACCCTTGCCAGGCCAGGGGAGGAAGCCAGGCACACAGGAAGGGCAGCTCGGTTCCCGGGGTCTGTAAGAAAGAGGGCAAGAGAGCAGGGAGTGGTCCTGGCCTGCGGTTCAGCTGTGCGGCTGTGTGCATTCCCGGAGGTCTCGGGGCTGAAGGAGAAAGCAAAGCTTTCCAGGACAGGAAGGGGAGGAGGAGAAAGCGGGGGGAGGGGAGGCCACAGGTGACAGGCAATGCTGGGTTTCTACTACCCTCACCCCCACTCCTGTTGGATTTCTATCAAGTGCCAGGCTCTATACCCACTTGATGTCTTTTATTCTCCTCCACAACTGTGAGTTGGGGGTGTATTACCTCACTTTATGGACGTCAAAGCCAAAAATCAGAGAAATGAAGTGATTTTTCCCCATAAGTGGGCAGAGCTGGGATCTGAACTCATGATTCTCACCTAATGCTGTCCTTTCTGGGTTTTGAATGAAACTGTAATAATATTCTTTCTATAAGAACTGTTACTCTAATTTGGTCTTTTGTAACTTCAAGGAAGTTTTCTGTGCTAATTTTTTTTAAAGAGTTTCTCTTTGAGTATTTGGCTGAAGGGCTGCATTTAAAGAGTCTTGCCAGCAGGTGTCGACACAAAACCAAATAACTCAGGATACCGATCCTGGCACTTTGCAGAGGAGGGGATGGGACTCGCTGCTGAGTCCACAGCCTGCTGGGTGTCAGGCTTCATTTTGTAATTTCTGGGCTACTGGGCTCGCCACGTCTGCTACCTGGGTGCTTATCCTGGTTTGCCAAGGTCCCACACCCTGCCACTAAGCCTCTCAGATGGCGTAATCCCCCTCACCACACTCTCCCACACACCCATGTCTTTGTCCCTGCTGGCCCTCCTCCTGGAGGACCCCTTCTCCCCTTCTTCATCTGGTTATTCCTTCTTGTCCTTGGGGACTCAGCATAAGGGTCACCTACAGGAAGCCCCCTGCCCCCGCCCCACATCTCCACACTGAAGAGGGCCCCTTCTCCATGTGTCTCCCCTTTGCAGCACTGGCGGCCCCTGGCCCTGCTCTTTTTTGCTTGACTGCCTTCCTACTACTAGACAGTCCCCCTGAGGCAGGGACTATGTTCTACCCATCTCAGTGTTCCTAGGGCCAGGCTCAGAGATTCCCAGTGCCAGTGAGGCAAAAAAATTGTTGTGTGAATGAACAAACAAACGAGTGTTTACAGAGAGGGCCAGTGACCTGGTCCTGGGAAATTCCATCCAGTGGCCTTTGTGGAGCCCCAAAGTGCAGAATCTTTTGTAGACATGGACAGTCATCGCGGGGCGGGGTGGAGGGGTAGGGGTGGACGGTGGCTCTCCCCGGCCTGCAGGATAGGGTGTTCGTGTTTTCCGTTTGGGGCATTTCTTGCTTCCTCTCAACAGCTCTTCGAATCTTTTTAAATACCTCCAAGGAAGGATGCATTTTCTCAAGATATAAAAAAGAGTAATTTAAATAAGTGGAAGGAAAATGCATTTTAATTGCATTATTATGCTAATTTATGTCTCCTGCCCCCCTTGAAAAAGTGCTTTTTCACAGTGTGGAAGCACATTAGGGCTGAGAGTTGAGACTAATTGTTTCAGACGGCTGCTGAGAGACAATGGGCTTTGTTTTCACGGCTCTCAAAGCAGGTGGGTAAACAGGCCTGTTTTATTCTCTCTACAAGGCCAGGCTGCGTTTCATGAGCTCAGGGACCACAGTGGCAGAGTCTGTCTTCCCAGCATAGGGCATGGCACATAGTAGATGCTCAGAAAAAGTCTGCTCAACGGATACATGAATGGATAATAGAGAGAGGTAGGGCAGGTGCAAGACTGAGGGGAGTTCAAGATGGTTGGGTCTCCTCCACTATAAAGTCCTGTGAGGTCTGGCAGTAGAGAGAGGAGGAAATAAGTGAACATCTGCTGGACTCCTCTGTGCTGCCTGGTGCAGGGCAATCTCTGGACACGTGATTTCCTGCTTAATCTTCGCAACTGCCCTGTGAGGTAAGCCCAGTTTACAGATCAGCAAGTTTGGGCTTGGAGGCATTAAGTAACTTGTCCAAAGTCTCAACGTCATAGAGAAGTAAAGTCAGTATGAAGACGGGGCATGTCTGATTCCAGTGTTCAGGCATCTTCCTTCTCCTGAGGCAGGCTCTTTTAATGACAGCTACAGCATATTGAACACCTACTGTCTTAGTACATTTGGGTTGCTGTAACAAATTACCGTAGACTGGGTGGCTTGTAAGCAACAGAAATTTATGTCTCACAGTTCTAGAGGCTGGAAAGTCCAAGGTCAAGGCACCAGTAGACTCCATGTCTGGTGAGTGCCTGCTTCCTGGTTTGTAGATGGTGCCTTCTCGCTGTGACCTCACATAGTGGAAGAGTCCAGGCAGCTCTCTGGGGCCACTTTTATGAGGGCATAATACCACGCATAAGGCTCTACTCTCATGACCTAATCACATGCCAAAGGCCCCACTTCCTAATACCTGGGATTCAGCATGTGAATTTTAGGGGGACACAAACATTCAGACCATAGCACTTACTATGTGCAGCACTAAACTGGGCACCTACTCTATAAAATCCCAGTATCTGGCACATAGCTGGTATCAGATAAATGACAGCAATTACCATTAGTAAGAATCCTCACAAAATCCTTTTTAAGAAGGTATTGTTATTTCCACTGTGTAAGCCAGTGCCTGCCAGACTTTAATCAAACACAGATCCTGATTCCGTAGTTCTGGAGTGCAGCCTAAGATTCTGTATTTCTAGCAGCTTGATCTTTCTGGTCCAGGGAGCATACTTTGAGTGGCAGGGCTGTAGACAATGGAAGTGGGGCTCAAAGGGAGAAACTGCCTTGCTAGGCACGCCAGCTGTCAGGCCCAAATGTGTTCGGCTCTGAAGCTTGGTTTTTTTCCCCTCACGTTCTCCTGCTCTTAGTCCCCAATCCAGTCCCTCCAGTCCTGAGGGCAGACCTCCTCCAGGGCTGTGCTGTGCATGTGTGGTCAAGACACTCTGCATGGGGACACTCACATCATCGGGGTCCAGCTAGCGGTGGCCAGGCCAGGTCCACCCCTGAGTGAGAACCACAGGACATATCAGTCCACCTGCCAGACTCACATCCTTTTTGTCTGGATATTGTCTTCCATTATATCACTATTTACTTTTTGTAACAATTTCTTTATAAATTTTTTAATTTTTTAGATAGGGTCTCACTCCATCACCTAGGCTGCAGTGCAGTGGCACAATCATATTCACTGCGGTTTTGAACTCTGATAACATCTTTATTGAGAAATAATTTATATAACATACAGTACATCCATTTTTTAAAATAACCCCCAAATGGACACAAAAAGTACACACATTTAAAGTATACAAGTCAATGGTTGTAGCATCACAATCAAGTCTAGAACATTTTCATCATCTCCAAAAGAAACCCTGTACCCTGTAGCTGTCACTTCCCAATCCCTCTAGCCCTAGACAAGCACTATTCTACTTTCTGTGTTTATAGATTTACCTATTCTGGACATTTTGTATAAATGAAATCATATAATATGTACTCTGTTGTGATTGGTTTCTTTCACTTTGCATAATGTTTTGAAGGCTCGTCCATGTTGTAGCAGGAATCAGTACTTATTCCTCTTTATGGCCAAGTGTGGATATATCACACTTATCCACTCATCAGCTGATGGACATTGGGTGTTTCCACTTTTTAGTTATTATGAAAAATGCTCTGAATATTTGTTTTCAAGCTTTTTTGTGGACATATATGTTTTCATTTCTTTTGGATATAATATACCTAGAAGGGGAATTTCTGGATCAAATGATAACTGTATGTTTAACTTTTCAACAAACTACCACACTGTTTTCCAAAGTGGCTATATCATTTTATATCCCCACTAGCAACAAATGAGGGCTTGCCAACACTTGTTGTCCACATCCTTGCCAACACTTGTTGTTATTATATGACTTTTTGATTACAGTTATCCTACTGGATATGAAATGGACATCAAGTTGCTGTGGTTTGAATGTGTGTGTCCCTCTAGAATTCATGCATTGGAACTTAAACCCCAAAGTGATAGTATTAAGAAGTGGGGCCTTTGAGGAAATGATTAAGTCACAAGGGCTCTGTTCTCACGCAATGGGATTAGTGCCTTTGTAAAAGAGACTTCCTTCAGAGTCACAAACTGGCTTAAATGAATGAATGAATGAGTAAATGAATAAATAAGACTTCAGAGAGCTTCCTGGCCTCTTCTTCTCTTCTGTATTCCAAGGACACAGTGTTCATCCCTTCTGCCATGAGAAGACGCAGTGCCAAGGCATCATCTTTGGAACAGAGAGTGAGCCTTCGCCAGATGCTGAATCTGCTGGCTCCTCAATTGTGCACTTCCCAGCCTCCAGAATGATGAGAAATAAATATTTTTTGTTTATATAAATTATACCATCTGGGGTATTTTGTTATAGCATCAGGAATGGACTGACACCAGTTTTTGAGACATCTCAAAGATTGGGTATAGAAATTATTTTTTTCTAATAGCTACCCTTCAGCTGTGATATGCTAACCTCTCTCTTTCTTTCCAGATGGCAATAGCTCTTCCCTCATTAACATGTGGACCAGATTACATAACTTTTCAGTTTTTCTACTTATTAGAAGTGTCTTACTCCAATATCAAAGACTCAATCCTATTCACTTAAAGAAAAATGCAATCTAATGTATGATTCAAAACTCTCCTGCCTACCCTCACCCACAGCTTTATCTCTAATTTTTTTTGGTGGGTAGTGGTGGAATAAGGGAGCGGCTGTGTCTTCAGCCATCACGCCATGCTCTTCTTTTCTGTTCTAAGTCTGGTTCTCTGGTGGGAACAAGAGGGCATCTGTCTCCTTATTTGTCAGGAAGACTGAAGTCCTTTCTGTTGGTCAGTGCTGCTTTTGAAGTCAATACAACTGGCTATTAACGCCCTCTCTCTGGAGAACACCGAACTGCAGGCTACTTTAAGGGGGTCCATCACTGAGATCTTGAGGGTGCTGCAGGACCTTCCCACTGAACAACTTTCTGATGTTGGAGACCTCTTTCCCACACCACCCTGATCCACCCTGCTTCTCACTGGCAGCCCACCTCACAGCTCCTTCTTTTATAGGTCTCCAGCTTTGATTGCTATTTGTAATGGAGTCTTCTCCTTGGTCTGAGCAGGAGAGAAGAACTTGAGGGCTGGGGAATAAATAGCTTTTCTCCGTGAAATCACTGTATATCTCCAAGGGCTGAGGACCCCACAGCTCCTATTCACTTCTCCTCTTCCACTGACTGGGAGTAGGTGGGGGCAGGGAGAGCAGTGGAACTGGACCCCCTCAGCAGGCCCTATGGGGAGTGCTACTGTCACTGCTAGGGACTTTCTCAACTTCAAACATGGGGGAATTTATCATCTTTCCCCCTCAACTATGGACTTCAATGGTACTTCCAAGAAAAAAGAAAGAATCACACTGTCTTAGTTCATTGGGCTTCTATAACAAAATGCCATAGACTGGGTGGCTTATAAACGACAAACATTTATTTCTCACAGTTCTGGGGGCTGGGAAGTCCAAGATCAAGGTGCCATCAGATTCGGTGTCTGGTGAGGTCCCATTTCTTGGTTCACGGATAGTGTCTTCTCACTGCAATGAGGGGTTTCTCTAGGGTCTCTTTTATAAGGGCACTAATCCCATTCATGAGAGCTCTTATGTCCTAATTATCTCCCAAAGTCCCCGTGCTATGATTTAAATGTGTCTCCTAAAGTCCATGTGTTAGAAACTGGATTCTCAATGCAATAGTGTTGAGAGATGGGGTCTTTAAGAAATAATCAGGATTTGCATCTACAATCCCAGCATCTATGATACTAGCTACCTTCAAGGCTGGGGCGGGAGGATCACTTGAGGCCCAGAGTTTGAGACAAGACTGGGCAACATAGCAAGAACCCCATCTCCAAAAAAAAAATTAGCTGGGCATGGCGGTGTGCACCTATAGTCTCAGCTACTTGGGAAGCTGAGGCAGGAGGATCGCGTGAGCCCAGGAGTTCAAAGCTGCAGTGTGCTATGATCACACCACTGCACTCCAGCCTGGGTGACAGAGTGAGACCCCATCTCTAAAAAAACATTAATTAAAGAAAAAGATGATTAGGTTACGAGGACCCTACCTTCATGAATAGATTAATATTAATATTGTGGAAGAGGGTTTGTTATCATGAGAGTGAGTTTGTTATAAAATCGAGTTCAGTCCTCTCTTGTTCTCTCACACTCTCTTGCTCTTCTGCTTTCCACCATGGAATGATGCAGCATAAAGACCCTTGCCAGATATGGGCCCCTTGATCTTGGACTTTCCGGCCTCCAGAACTGTAAGAAATAAATCTCTTAAATCTGTTCTTTATAAATTACCCAATCTCAGGTATTCTGTTAGAGCAGCACGAAATGGACTAAGACGCCCCATCTCCTAATACCATGACCTTGGGGGTGAGCACTTTAACATATGAATTTGGGGGACACAGACATCAGAACATGACATACACTAATCTTATTACTTTCTGTTCTGTGGGGCAGGGAGGAGGTCTTCCAGGGTGGGATGAGAAAGAACTGCCTCTCAGCAAACTCAGGCTAGGCAGACGAAACAATCATTGACCTCCTGAGTGTAAATTCAAATGACATTCAAATGAAAATGTATGAAAAGCATTTCCCAGGATTGAGGTTCACCAGTGCAGAAGCAGACACAGAATATAGGAACAAACGATTGAGAAAGCCGTATAGGTCAGTTTTAGCACGCTTTTCTTGCACCCTCTCAGCACATGCATAGCCAGCCTGGACTGGATCAGTTTGCATTTGCTGTTTGAGTGGTGGGCAGGCTTCCTAATCCATTTCTCAAGATCATAGCATGGTAGCTAAGAGCACTGCAACTGGATTCATGCTGCCTGGCTTCAAATCCCTAGTCTACTAGCCATGGCACCTAGAGGGAATCACTTAGCATTTCTGAGCTCTTGGCTCCTCATCTGTAAAATGGGAATATCAGTACTCTATTTCATAGGCTTGTGAGGATTGGAAAAAGACAATGAAGGCATGTGCCTTATTTGGAATTTGTACAAATTAAACACTCAATTCATCTTCCCATGACACCATCACAATTTTCTCTCAATGAATAATTTAATATGTGAATTAAAGTCACTGCTTTCTCTAATTGCAGAAAGAAAGACTTATTTCCTGGTCTAGAGGAAGCCTGTCAGCAGTGGGAGAGAGAGGCTGTGTGGGGAGGATTGACGGATACCTGCAGAAGCTTCTTGCCATGGCAACCTTCTGCCTCTCACACTTCCATACACAGTTGTCCCAGGTGCCTAGAGGACTCGCTTACATCCATGACGTCTGTCCATTCACATGAAATGGAGTAGAGACACAAAAAGTGATCTCATGCTTGAAGTTGCCTGATTAGAGCTATGCTAACAAATTCAAATCTAGCCTGATTCAAATGATATAATAGTAGCAAGAAGGAAATGGTTTTAAAAGCTCCACATTGTGTTTAGATCTAGAAAATAATGAAAGCAGTTTTAATTTTATTTGACTTTATTATAAACTTCTTCAGAATGGAAATCACAAATTATAACTGCCCATCTCAAAAACAAGACAACTGGGATTTTATGTTTTGCAAAACCCAGAGAGGCAGGAGAAGAATTTTTAAAAATTCATTTTGAGTTAGTATCTCAACAGTTCAATTTATGATGAATCATAAATACAGTTAATGAACCTAATCTTATCAAGTTATATGATATTCCACAATTTTCTTAAACAAGTTTCACACTTAGATAGCTATACAAATAAAGGGCTATCATTTTTGCCTTTCTGGCCCAGGTTAAAAAAAGGGGCTGTCATTTAGATGAGTTTGCAAATTCTGTAACGTACAAAAATAATACAC
The DNA here is from genome assembly GCA_004363605.1 of Indri indri. Taxonomy (NCBI): domain Eukaryota; kingdom Metazoa; phylum Chordata; class Mammalia; order Primates; family Indriidae; genus Indri; species Indri indri. The sequence continues at coordinate 19,971 of RJWJ010003932.1, forward strand.
AAAAGAAAATCTTGCACCAAAATACACAGCAAAGTAGGGCTGTCTGGTCTTACTTAGGGCCTTCACCTGTGTTAATCAATTAGCCAACCAAAAGCTCTTTGCTTAGTTCAAAAATTTGAACATTCAGTTTCCCCTTATTTTTTTTGGAGACAGAGTCTCACTCTGTCATCCTAGCTAGAGTACAGTGGGATCGTCATAGCTCACTGCAACCTCAAACTCCTGGGCTCAAGTGATACTCCTGCCTCAGCCTCCTGAGTAGCTGGGACTACAGGCGTGCACCACCACACCTGGCTAATTTTTCTGTTTTTTGTAGAGATGGGGTCTTGCTCTAGATCAGGCTGGTCTCAAACTCCTGAACTCAAGCAATTCTCCTGCCTCGGCCTCCCAAAGTGCTAGGATTACAGACATTAGCTACTGCGCCCAGCCAGTTTTGATTTCTTGAATCTTCCTTGTCCTAGTTTCATCTTAGCATACCAGAGCAAGCTCTCAACTACCAGCACGCTGCCTTACCTCTCTTCTGGAATCTGGGAAAGGGTGTCGGGTCAGGATATTGAGGATTCTGGCTGCTTTTCAGCCAAGGGCTGGGGTGTCAGATGCCTCAGTGACATCGACAGTGCTTCTGGGGTTTCTGTCCTTAATGCCCATCTGCCTGTATGTATCTCTGGGGTGTAGTAGGTTTCTTTGTCACCTTCATTCTATAAGAGGGAGGGAATTATGAACTACACCTCAGTCTGTTGTCTGGGACCTGTCCCCTTCACCCTGTACCCCATCCTCCAGCTCCTCCTTGGGGGTACTTGGTTCTGTCTCTGTTCCTACCTGCTTTTGTTTCTCCACATCTTGGAATTGCTCGGCCTGATACTGATTCTCCTCTGTCACCCCCACGTGTCTGCTTATCATCTCCAAATCCACACCCCTTTGCCTCTGTATGTTAATTATCAGTGTCTGGCCTGCAAGGGGGACAGTTCCCCAAATGGATGACACTAATCATGGTATATTTCATGTGTAGAACACTCTCACACACATCCTCTATTTCTCTTTCTCCACACACACACGCGCGCACACACACACACACACACACACTTAACCTTAAATACAAAATGTTATAAATATATGGGGAAAATATAATAAGCATAATTACTTTCTGTATTTTCTTTCTTTGTTTAATTTTCTTCATCTTTAGTAGTTTTTCAAGATTTTTTCAAGTTGGGTCTGAGCAGTAAACTCAGTTCTTATGTATTCGAGATGACCTCACTGTAAAATGCTAGTTTGGCTGACTCTAGTGTTATTAGTTGACTGCTGTATTCTCTTGGCATTTTGAAGATATTTTCCCACAGTCTTCTGAGCGTTGTTGACATTACTGAGAAGTCTGCATCAGTCTAATTGTTATTTTGTAGAAAATTTGTTATTGTGAAATTCATACCAATCTACTTGTTATTATTTTGCTAAAAATTTGTCCTTTCTCTCTAGTTGCTTATAAGGTTTTCTCTGTGTCTTGGGTGCTCTGTAGTTTCACTATGATGCATCTAGGTTTAGATTTATTTTCTTTGCACTCATTATGCTTTTTTAAATCGAAGAAGCCATGTCTTCATCAATTCTGGAAAATTCTCAGCCTTTATTTCTTCAAATATCGCCTCCCTCGCTCACTCCGTCCCTCTCTGGGAATTCTGCAGACGTAGGTGGACGTCACCCTTCTGTCCTCCGCTCCCGTAAATGCTCCTTCACGTTTCCACGTCTTCTTATCTCTCTGTGTTGAGTCTGTGGAATTTCCTCAAATCCGTCTTCCAGCTCATCACTTTTCTTTTCTGCTTTGCCTACTGGTATTTTGCTAAATCTCCTCCAAGTTTAAAACATGTTATTTCAATGGCTGAATTTTTCAAATAAGCTTTATCAAGATGTAGTCACATGCCATACAGTTTACCCACTTAAAGTGTACAATTTAATGGGTTTTAGTACAGACAGCTAAATTTTAAATTTCTAGGAATTCCATTTGTTTATTTTTAAACATTTTCTGACCCACAATTCCTTATTTTTCTCTTATAGTCTCAATTCCCTTATTTTGGGGTATTATTTTAAATACATTTATTTGTAATCTGTATTATGTTGTCCTACTATCTGAAGCTCTTGCGAGTATAAGCATCCTTTTTTACTCTTTAAAATGTACATGTTTGGCCAGGCATGGTGGCTGATGCCTGTAATCCTAGCACTTTGGGAGGCCGAGGCGGGAGGATTGCTTGAGCTCAGGAGTTTAAGACCAGCCTGAGCAAGAGCGAGACCCCCCTCTCTACTATAAATAGAAAGAAATTAGCCAAACAACTAAAAATAGAAAAAATTAGCCAGGCATGGTGGTGCATGCCTGTAGTCCCAGCTACTCGGGAGGCTGAGGCAGGAGGATCACTTGAGCCCAAGAGTGAGAGGTTGCTGTGAGGTAGGCTGATACCACGGCACTCCAGCCAGGCAACAGAGTGAGACTCTGTCTCAAAAAAAAAAAAAAAATGTGCATGTTTGCTGATTCTTAGGTGGGTTGCTTCCTCATCTGCTTTTTAATTTTAGGCTTATCTTCAGTGGACATTTATCTGATGGATTCATACACAGTGTGGGATGAGTTGTATTCTCCTATAATGGTTTTTCATTTGCTTCTGCAAGGGGCCCAGGGTTATCATCTGCTTATAACAAACTTCTGTGTTAATTCATCAGCTTGGGGTTGTCTGGACCATGCTGACAGTGTAAATTTTAACTTCCAGAGCTGTGTGAGGTATGGGGCTGTGATTGTAGATTCCCGGGGCAGAATTTTTTCCCCCCGCCCAGACCTCAGACAGAGGCAGACATGTGTCTTCTTTTTCTCCCTGTACTTATGGATTTTTTTCTAGTCTACACTATTACCAAGAGTGCAGTCCTTTGATGGTGCTGGTTTCATGTGGGAGTTTAAGCTTCATTTCTCTGCTTTGCTAATGATTTCACCTCACTGTGTCTCCAGATGAGCATGAAAATCCAAGCCTTGCATACGTCTACCAGAAGATATGTATATATACGGAATGTTCATAGCAGCTTTGTTCATAATAGTTCCAAACTAGACACAACTCAAATGCCTGCCAACAATGGAATTCATAAATAAGTAGTGATATATATTTTATAATGGAATACTACACAGTGATGAAGAAATGAATAAACTGCTGATACATGCAATAACATGAGTGAATGTCACAGACATAGGATTGAGTAAAATAAGCCAGACAAAAAAGAATACCTGGTGCACAGTTTCATTCCTATGGAGTTCCAGAACAGGGGAAACTAATCTTTGGCGATGAGTTAGGATGGTGGTTACCCTGAGGGGAGATATGGACTGAATGGGGGCATGAGAGAGCCTTGGCAGTTCTGAAATATTCTACAACTGGATCTGGGTGGAGATTACATGGTTCTACACATCTGTGAGAATTCATTAAGTTGTACCCTTAAGAATTGTGCATTTTACTATATTCTAATGGTACCTCAATAAAAAAGTAAACAAAAACTAAGACCTCTGCAGAGCAGCCTTAAGGTGGCTAACATATTTGCCTTTCTGTTTTTCAGTTCTTCTGTATTTCTGGACCCTGGAGATTTTCCATTCTTTTTTTGTGAGTTCAGCTGAGGATGTAAAAGAATATTTGTGATCTGTTTCACTGTATTCTTTGCCTTTTTCTTTGAGGTGGCTCACAAGAATCTACCATATTGCAGACCTGGAAGTCCTTGGTCTCCTTCTGTCTTAAAGCACTTTTGCATACATGTAGCAGGTGTCTCAGCTTGTAGACTGCAACATATTTTTAGAATAGTTGTTTTTACATCTAGGTGTTCACAAAAAACCACTCTGGGGCAGATTCACGTTCAGGGAGAGCCCCAGGAGTGGGCCCTTTTAGTTATATAAGTGTAAGTTCCCCAGTGATCTGGTGGAAAGGCATAATAGGGCCTTGTGTGGCCTGATGGAGAAGAGCCCCAGTGATGCTTTTTATAATCTGAGCTGGTTTGGGAGAAAAGCTGTACAAATTTCCTCAGGGGCCAAGGAGTCTCCTATGGAGAAGACGTTAAGATTCTGACTGCTAGCATTTAGAGGTCTGGCTGCACTGGACATGGGGAGTCTGGACTGGTAGTCCAGGAGCAAAATTGGGGGCTAAAGGATCATGGAGGAGCCATTTCTGACACAGGGTGTTGCTGAGGTGAGAAGCCCTTTATCCAGCCACTTTTCTACTAGGGTTTTCCTTGAGGAATAAGGACTGTGCATGAGGGCGTAACCTATATGACTGCAGTATGGGAACCAAGCATGAGAGCCCCATGGCCTGCGCAGGAACAAAGTGGTTAGAGCATCACCTGTGCTGGGGATAAGGGGTCAGCTGATTGTGTGGGACCAGTTGTTAACAGCAACCCTTCAAGGAAACAACAGCATTCAATGACAAATGAAAATCGAGGCTTCCTGTGGACAGGACAGACTTTCCAATTCTCGCTCCACCTGGCCTTTGGAAATGGAGCTGAACCCTTCAGGTGGGGAATAAGCTCTGGTGGTGTGGTAGACTCAGGGGCTTGGTTAACCAAAAGCCATTACCAGCTTCTTCCCTCTTGCTTTTCGCTATGACTGTGGGTGAAAAATGAACTTACTCAACTTCCTAGCTTCCCCTGCAGCTAGAGGTGGTCATATGATCTAGTTCTGGCCAATAAGATGTAGGCATAATTCCCATTCCAAATTAAAAGACAAAATCTCTTTGTCCTTTGCTTGTCCCTCTTCTTCCTGCCTGGAGGTGCAGCAGCCTTACCTGTGACCACAAGAAGGAATCACATACTAAGGATGGTGAGACGGGAGCCTGGATCCTTGAGGACATCCTTGAGCAGCATTCCAGACCTCGACTGTCCAATTCTGGATTTCTTGTTATGGGAGGGAAACACACTCCTACTCGTATAAGCCATTGTTAGTTGGGTTTTCTGTTGGTTACAGGGGAATCTGTTCTTCAGCGCTACAAGGGTGAGGCCTCAAGGTGGTAGATACTAAAATTCTTAATAACAAGGGCTTGCAGCTGCTCAAGTGATTAATGAGAAAAATGAAAGAAACGTGCTCATGTTGGCAACCTCAGCTGGTGATGTGGATCATGCAGTTTTAGGCATTATCTCATTCATTCCCCAAATAGCACTATGACAGAAGCAAAGCAGGTGCAATCCACACTTGATACCCTTGGAGACTAAAGCCCAGAGATATTAAGTGAGGAATTTTCTAATTATAAAAGCAAGACATGTTCATTGTACAAACAGTGGAAAATATAGAAAAGTATAAAGAAGAAATTACTTAAATTCCTCCCTACAGAACATTTTGATATATTTCATCCTGGTTTTTTCCTTTGTGCAAGCGCACATTCATGCAGACACGCTTTACAAAATTTGGATCATACTCCATGGGTTGATTTGACTTTTTGTTTTTTTCTTAAGTGACTTTCCAAAGGCCATACAGATTGCTACTGTGAGAACCAGGATAGAAGCTGGGATTATGGTGTGCAGGACTAAGAAAAACCCTTTTGTGTTACTAGACAGTAGACTGTGATGTACCTTCTTAGCATTCCTTGATACTCCTTTCCCTTTTATGCATTGTAGGATGACAGACAAAGAAAGAGAAGGAGAGAATGCAGAGAAGGCCAGGGAAGGCCATTCGAGCACTGCAGTGAGCAATGTGCAGCCCTCTCTCCAGCCTCCTTCGTTTTTTCCCTTGGAATTTTCTCTGTTGTGACCCGTCCTTCGTGGAACACAGTGTCCTCTGTGCAAAGTTTGTCTTGTTCTCTGGGGTGAGTGGTCAGGGTCTCTTGACAGGCCTCAGAGGGATGTCGGCCATCAGCCTGGAGCCACCTGCATCCCCCCATGCCAACTGGAGCCCTGGGGCCCAGAAGGCTTGGAGGAGAAGGAAGGAAGAAAGAGGAGGAAAGGGATTGTAGGAGAAAGGAGAAACAACATGGAAAAGGCAGAGCTCTGTAGACCCCTGACAGATGGGTTTCTCCCCCGCCCTGCCCCAGCCCTGCTCTGCCGGCCTGCACCTCCTTCCCACCGTCGCGTCAGTGAAACACAAGCAGACCTAGTCTCAGATTCTGCTTCTGCTTCTTACTCACTGTGACTTTGGCAAGTTCTTTAAATTCCTTGAAACTCCTTTCCCTTTTGTGCATTGTAGGATGACAGACAAGCTTCCTGAATGATGTCCACCCCACCAGCTCAGCCTGCAGTGTGAGCCATAGCCTACATGGGAGTGAGGGTGGTAGGAAGCCTGGCACTTGGCTCTCACCAGGGCTGGGCAGGACACCTGGCAGGAAGCATTAAAGTGTCAGAGTTTGCTTCCGTCAGAGTTGGACACGGGTGGTCTGTGTTTGCTGAGTTCTTCACTCAGAGTAAACCGATCCTGTCCTCTAACATGATTGGCATAATTCATTTGTGTGTGTGGGTGGGAGATAAGTCTCTCCACTGCTTTCGTTTACACACAAAGACCAGTGGAGGAGAAAAAGAAGACCAATATTTCAAATCCTCTAATAGTTCCGGTTGCTAGAAGACCACAGCTCAAGAGATGGAGCTGAAAAACAGGAACATGGCTGAAGCATCTTGGGTACTGTCATGACTGTGTCTCTCTCTTCATCTCTTGTTTTTTCTCCTCTTGGCTCCTTTTTGTAAATACGCCTCATTCTGCCCCTGAAACCTGGCTTTCTTTACCTGCAGAAACATGGCATCCAGCACCTCCAGAGATGTATATATTTCAGTCTCGGCAGTCAGGGAGGGGCTTGACCCAATTGCCTCTCTGCTCCCAATTCCAAAAATCCCATGGAAAGGCTTCATTGGCTGAACATGGGTTAGATGGTCACACTGTGATCAGTCATCCAGGGTCATGTAAGGACCCTGCAAACCTCCAGGATTTGTGCAGATGGATAAGGGGGTGGGATGTAGATTAAGGGGTGCTAGCCAGGAAATTCCATCGGTATTCACTAGGGGAATTCATATGGGAGGACTGTCTTTAGGGGAACGTCAGAGCCTCCAAAGAAAGGTGAACAGTGAGAAATTCCCAGAGGCACCTGGACAAAGGCTGTGATGAACAATAGTCAACCTTAAGCTGTTTGCTCGCCTGGGATGTAAAACCATTCTGTCTCCCCAGACATGCTGCAAAGCCTGCCACATGCTTTTTAATGCATTGTGGGAGTGATTTGCATGAAATCAAAGGCTCTGCATCTTACATCTGGATTGGTGCCCAGCAGAAGGGGAGATCAGCTGCAGGTGGGGAATGTGGCCAGGTGAATGTGTCTGTACCTTCATAGGAATTTTCAAAAATCTTGAAAATAGCCCTGAGTTTTCCATAGAATAACAGGGGCTGCTTAAGCTAACTTCAGTTTAACGTCAGTGGATTGGAGACTTTGGCTGACACTTGTGTTAGTGTACAAAATGGAGGTAGACCCTATACCACGAATTTGAATTAAATGATGTAATATATATACAGAGTGTAGCATTCAATAAATATGCAGTAAATGATTGTTCCTGCCTCACTCATCCATCCCATTTCCAGTATTCACGGACAATGACTTTGTTTTTTTATTTTTTGAGACAGAGTCTTGCTCTGTTGCCTGGGCTAGAGTGCCATAGTGTCAGCCTAGCTCATAGGAACCTCAAACTCCTGGGTCCAAGCAATCCTCCTCCCTCAGCCTCCTGGGTAGCTGGGACTACAGGCGCACACCACCATGCCCGACTAATTTTTTCTATTTTTAGTTGTTTGGCCAATTTTGTTCTATTTTTAGTAGAGACGGGGGTCTCGCTCTTGCTCAGGCTGGTCTCGAACTCCTGGGCTCAAGCAATCCTCCTGCCTCAGCTTCCTGGGTAGCTGGGACTACAGGCATGCGCCACCATGCCCAGCTAATTTTTTCTATATATTTTTAGTTGTCCGGCTAATTGCTTTCTATTTTTAGTAGAGACGGGGTCTCGCTCTTGCTCAAGCTGGTCTTGAACTCTTGACATCGAGTGATCCTCCCCCCTTGGCCTCCCAGAGTGCTAGGATTACAGGTGTGAGCCACCACACCGGGCCAATGGACAATGGCTTTAAATGCTTCCTAAGATTCATTTTTGTGTGAAAGAAAATATTTCTGAAAGAGCAAGGCTGTTGGAAATAGACCTCACTTTTCACCCATTTTTGTCTCCTACTATCTGAGTAATTACTGCGATTTAACCTCTCAGACATCAGTCTCTGCATCTACATGGTGGGGTGATGATGCTCACCTCACGGTGTGTGTGTGACAGGAGAGAGAAGGCATGGAAAGCATCCTGGTGCCCAGTGCACACTCTGGTGCCCACTAAGCAGCGATTCCATCCCTCTCACGTTTCTTTCTCATTTCCTCAATTTCACCACCAACTCCTTGAGGGCAGAAGCCATGTTTAATAACATTTTATCTTTCTAAGGTACCATAGTATTTGCAAAGTTTTTTTTTAAGCCTATATTTTTCATTTGATTCTTATAATGGTCTTGTGAACAGGTAGAACAGTCTTATTTCCCCTACTTTAAGGAGCAGCTGACCGAAGTGTGCTTAGCACAGAGCCTGGCGTGTGGTGCTGGATGTTTGCTGAGTGGATGCTGAGTGAGTTCTGCATGTGTAGGCACTCTCTGCCTATTTACTGCATCCATCCATTTGTTAATTAATTCGGCACCTGCTATGTGCCCATCTGTGAACAACAACAAAAACTCCTGCCCTTGTGGCACTCACCTTCTAGGAAAATGAATGAATAAATTAATGACCAAATGAATTGAGAAGACAAGGAAGAGGAGCTGCTTGAATACCAGTCCTGGATATTTTCTTCCTGACCTTTGAAAAAGGAATTCTTGTAGAGTTTTAGAAGGACAGATAAGGAACGGACCTTGGGGGACATCAAGTCCCATGGAATGTACTTTTTTAAAGCCTGGGAACACTGTTCAAGTGAGCGCTTACGGCAGACATCCAATTTATAAAGCAGATAAAAGATGGGTTTCTTTGTAGCTATCTCCAGTTCTTTACATAAGTTCCTCCACCCTCAATCTCTTTCCAGTGAGCATTGCACTTCTCTACTTCTCTCACAAAACTGGGAAGGGTGTGTACACACGCTATGTCCATTCTCTATACCCCGCCGTCCCTCTCTGATCCTGCTGTCTGATGTCACCCCTATCTGCCACCACGGCTGCTCTTGGCAACGTTCCCGATGGCCCCCATGGCAAGTTCAGTGGCACCCTTCTGTTCTCAGCCTGCTTGGCCTCTCAGGAGCTTTGACACAACTATTTCCTCTTCCTTGAAACCCTCTCCTCTTTGCTGTCTATGCAGTCGTTCTCTCCTGCTCTCCCTCCTATCTCTCTCCTCATCTTCGGCCTCTTCTGTTGGCTCTCCTCTTCTACCTTTATGTTTTGGAGTTTCCTAGAATTCCATCTTAGGTCTTATTCTCATTTCTCTCCACAGTCTCTCCCTAGGTAATCACATCGGTGCCCTCAGTTTTAAATATCATTTATATTTTGACATCTTCTAAATATCTATCTCCAGCCCAAATTTCTGATGAACTTTGGACTTAAATATGCAGACGCCTGCTTAACGCTTTCATGTCTCACAGTCAACTCAAAGTTAGTTCCCCGAAGCTGAGACCTCCATCTCTACCATATTCAACTGGGGAACTCCAACTTGCCCTCTCAGGAAGTGACCCCACCATTCAGCCACCTGCTCAGTCCAGGGAGTCCTCCCTGAGTCTTTTCTCTCCTTCAAACCAAGCATCAGATCCTACGACCCTGTCTCTTCCCTGTATTTTTCATCTTCCCGGTCTTCCCATTCCCACTGCCACTACTGTGGTTTCAGCCCCAGCAACTCTTGCTGGGTTACTGCAATCACAGCCTCTTACCCAATGTCTCTCTTTTGACGCTTGCTCCCCACCACATTATTCTCTACATATAAATCTTTTAAAATACAGATCATTTCATAGTGCTCTGAGGCTTAAAGGTCCGTTAGTGGCTTTGCATTGCCTTAGAGTAAAATGTCAACTCATTTCCAGTGCATGCCATGCCGTGGGCGATTGGACCGTCTGCTCCCCGGGTGCAGATCTCTCCACTCTCCTCTTGCCACTAAGCTCAATTTCTCTTCCTTCCCCACACGGGCCAGGGTCTTCCCGTTTCAGGGCCTCTGCACACACAGATCCCTTCCTGAGCCTGGACCAGTCTCCACCTCCGTTCTCCCTGGCCAGCTCCTTTTCAGTCTCATCACAGCTGAAATGGCCCCTCCTCTGAGAACCTTCTCTAACCGTCTCATCTGAATAGCTGCCTCGTTTTCTCTATCACTTCACCCTGCAGGTTTCCTTCATGGCGCTTTTCACAATGAACAGTTTGCTATTCTATCTCTTTACCTGTTTGTCGTCTGCCTCCCTCATTAAGTTGTGCCATAAGGGCAGGGACCATGTCTGTCTTGGTCATTGCAAGGTACCTACTGCAATATATTATATACTTGATGAATCGATAATAATGGATGAGGTTCAAGCCAGTAGGTCTGCCTTCTGGCCTCCGTTCGTTGTGGCCTTCCTAATAGTGACTACAGAGGATACCATTTTTGGCGGCCCAGCACCTGTTCCCCTTATTTAAGAAACACACCCACGTGGGAGTGCTGAAGCATGTTGACTCAGCTGGGCCAGATGGCTCTCCACGGCTATTGCCACCGTTGTAGCCCAGTCGGGCCCATCAGACTGCTTCTCCAAGGTTCTGCTAACTGGAGCTGGCAGAATAGACTTTCTTTTACTCATTAATTGTGGGCTGTAAGGGTGTTAGCTTGGAGCTGTCCAGGCAGCTGGCCTGAGAGAACAAAGCCAGAGGGGCAGAGATAAGAGGCAGAGAATGAGGAGGTCCTGATGGGGTTAGAGTCCCTGCGTTCAGCAGCTCTCAAACCCGGTATCCTTTGCCCTTTGGGTTATGCCTGTCAATTCGTTCCTCCTTTTTGGGGCTTTGGTTTTCTTCACTTGCAGAGGCAGAATAAATATTCTGTCCTTAAGCCAGTCACTTCACTTCTCTGAGCCTCAAGTTTTCTTCTCTGTCCAGTCTGGTTAGTGATGTTTCACCAGTTTGATTTAAGGAGTTCTTGTGAGGCTCAAAGGAGAGAGTGTCCATAGAACTTTGAGATCCATCTTTGTGATCACAGGCATGTGCCCTTTTTATCTCTTAATCACAGCAATATGCAGTTTACCTCTGCTCTTCCCTAAGGAGCATTTCTGGAGTCAGCACGAGCAGCCGGGCTGCATAATTTAGGAGACTGCTATTTCAGATCGAAGGGCACGGTCCGTGAGGTAGGGGGCTCACTGAGTGTGCTCAAATCCGGAGTGGCCATGCTTCCTTCCCTCATCACCCCTGGCATTTCCTGTCCTTGACACTCTTGCTCATGGATGTCGTGAATATCGAGGAGCAAGCTTTTTTTGAGTGTGTGTCAAAACCTTTTATTTTCATTATTTTTTTTTCTTTGAGCTGCTGGAACACTTTATTCTTCATTAACAGTGTCACACCGAGAGCTTGTATGCTGCAGGCTTTGATCTAAAACTGTTTAAAGTGAAAGCAGCTGCTTTTGCTGAGCAGTCTCACCCTCAGCCCCCTGAGTGCAATTGGATAATGAAGCGCAAATTGTTTGAGCAGGGCTCTGTGGGTGGAAGATGCCCTGCCCTGCTTCAGCAAATATCAAATATCGGGCCGGGCTGTTTAAAGCCTGGCTCCTCACCACTTCTCCACATGGTCTTCCCCAGCTCCAGCCATCCCCTCCCAGCCTTTCCAAGTGTTGGAGACCTGCAGTGTCCACGTGAACTTGGATTTTTTCCCTAACTGTTACATGCATTGAAACCTCCGCTGTCGTCTCATTTCTTCACTACGCCCAGTCCACTCTCATGGCTCAGAGAGTGCCCTGTGCCTCCCAGCCACCTGGTGATTGCTGAGTGACTTACATCTTCTGAGCTCTGTGCTGTCTCTCAGCCACTTAGGCTTCGCAGCCTCCTGCCACGTCGAGCACTGCAGGTCTACGATGAAAGCCATGCTGCCCCCTCCCCAGTTCCTCATCCAGCCTTTTTATTTCCTGCAGTGCTTCATCCCCTGCCCTGTCTTTCTTCCCCCATCCCAGCCTCTGGCCTCCAGATTCATCTTGACTCCTCTCTTCAGCTTGCCTTACAGATCCAGGCAGTGCCTGGCGACTTGTTGATTGATGGCTTCATCCAACCAAATTACCAAGGACTCTGCCAGGTCCTGTGTGGGGGCCAGGGAGACAGAAAATAGAGTTGCTGTCTCTCGGTCTAGTGCCTGGACCACTGGGGCAGAACAGCTCTGCCCTTAGCCCAAGGCCAGATGAGCGCTTCTTAAACTGCCTTTTTGTGCATTTCACTCTTTCCCATGGCAGATGGGAAGGATGCATCATGGCTCGCCATTGTTCATGGAATGAAGTCCGGCTTTAGTCTAGAGCTGTCCAGTACAGCAGGCACTAACCACATGTGGCTACTGAGCACCTGACATGTGGCCTGTCTGAATTGACATGCGTAGTAAATATAAAATAAATACAGGATTTCAAAGACCTAGTACAAAGGAAAAAAAAAAGAATATGAAGTAACTCATTAGGTTTTTAATCAATTACATGTCAAAATGATAATATTTTAGATATATTGGGTTAAATAAAATATTATTAAAATGAAACATTCTTACTTAAAATTTAACATAGTGTTAAAAGGTTCTCCAGAGAAACAGAATTAATGGTATAGATAGATATACATGTAGAGAGAAATAGATAGGTGGCTGGGCATGGTGGCTTGTGCCTACAATCCTAGCACCTTGGGAGGCTGAGGCGGGAGGATTGCTTGAGGCCTGAGTTTGAGACCAACCTGAGCAACATAGTGAGACCCATCTCTACAAAAAATAGAAAAATTAGCTGGGTGTGGTGGAGGCTCCTGTAGTCTCAGCTACTCACTCGGGAGGCTGAGGCAGGAGGATTGCTTGAGCCTGGGAGTATGAGGCTGCAGTGAACTATGATGGCACCACTGCACTCTAGCCTGGGTGATAGAGTGAGATCCTGTCTCTAAAAAAAAAAAAAAAAAAAAAAAAAAAAAAAAAAAAAAAAAAAAAAAAAAAAAAAAAAAAAAAAAAAAAAAAAAAAAAAAAAAAAAAAAAAAAAGAAAAAGAAAGGAAAACAGATAGGTACAGAAATATTGGGGGATTTATCTATTTTAGGACTTGGCTCACATGGCTATGCAGGCTGAGTGGTCCCATGGTATGCCCTCTGCATGCTGGAGATCCAGGGCAGCCAGTGGAGAGTCCAGCTGAATCTGCAGGCCTGGGAACCGGGGCAGCCAACAGTGTAACTCTCAGCTCAAGGCCAGAGGCCTAAGAAACTGGGGGGCCTTTGGCGTAAGCCCCATAATCTGAAGGCCTGACAACCTGGAGTTCTGTTCCAAGGACAGGAGAAGATGGATGTCCCAGCTCCAGAAGAGAGAGTGGATTCTTCCTTCCTCTGCCTTTTCTGTTCTATTCAGGCCCTTAATGGATTGGATGATGCCCACCTACGTGGGTGACAGTGGATCTGTTTTACTAAGTCTACTGATTCAAATGCTAATCTCTTCTGGAAACACAGACACACCCAGAAATAATGTGTTAGCATTTACATGGATATCCCTTAACCCAGGCAAGTTGACACATTAAAATGAACCATCGCACATGGTTGTTAGAAAATCTAGAATTATGTAGGTGGCTTGCATTATATTTCTATTGTCTGCACACATCTAGAATACAAGGTTACCTATAATCTGACTCCTAATGACTTAACATATATTATCTCATGTCATCCTCACAACAGGCAGATGTGGTTTGAATCATTACACCATTTACCGGTGAGAAAACTGAGGTTCAGAGAGGTGTGAAGGACTAGGTCAATGGATGTGCGGCTCAGCACCAGGAACACACACCTGAAGTCCCACAAGCCTCACGACAGTCCTGTATAGTGCCATATCCACAGTTGCTACCTGTCATTGTCCTATTATTCTCTTCCTTCCACCATTCCCCAGTGGGTAAGGCACAGGAAGAGGGCAGCACAATCATGACAACCCTGGCTGGGCAGACCTGATGCTGGAGGACTGACTGTGGAATTATTTAGTAGAATCACATGTCAGCTGAGCTTGAGAAGAGTATCTAGTCGAGATCTATTTGTTCCAGGTACCACTTTGTTAGACTTCCATCACATGGGAGATGGAGAAATTAGCCACCAGAATGAATCCATCGAAGGCAAGAAGGAGCCAGGCATGATGAGCTGGACACTTGGTGTCTCTGCGTGTGCTGTGCCAGCCGGCGGAGGGCTGGCCTGTGTCAGGTGGATGCGGGCAGGGCAGTGGTGGCACCTGCCAGTAGTTGACTACCTGGCATTGGGGAGCACACAAGATACAGCCCCTGAGAGAACCAGACCTACTCAAGGGTAGCTTCACAGGGGTTTGGAGTTTCTGCATGAGCAGGCTCGGGGTGACAGGAGCCAGTGAAGTCTGAGGCATTTCTGTTCATGCAGCCCCATCTGCTCCCATAGGCCCAGGGGATTTAGGGCTTCCTGTGCTTGGAATACCCTTACTTGTGGGCTGAGATGCTGGGGGATGGCAGGAGGAGAGCTGTGGAGCGACTCAGTGTCTGGTGGCTAATTTCCTCTGGAAATCCGTGGAGGGATTCCTGATTCTGGTGGACCATGATATTTTCAGGACTTACTCAGAGAGCCTTTCAGGGCCTTTTCCTTTTCTCTGGCCACAGGGTAACTGTTCAATTTTGACAGATAATGTGTATTTAAAGAACCACCCGCTCAGAATTAATCTTTGAATTTGCCTTATCTTGGGGCCCTGGCCTGCTCTGTTGGCATGAGCTCCTCTGCAGCTTACCTTCCGGAGGAAGTGAGCTAGGGGGATGGAAGGGGGGGAAGTCAGGGGCAAACAGCTTTACAGTTAGCCTAATGCAACTTTTGTTTTTTAATTTCAGACAAAAATGATGTGGCATCAGACAGTGCCAACCCCGTGACACATTTCTCTGTTCTCTTTGCCAAGGAGGCTCCCATCTAGTCTCTTACCCACCCAACCACTCACTCCAAACATTTTGGATTATCTAGAGGGGCTAATGAGAGGTGATCATGTTCATTATGATTACTTTTCCCTAGTAAGTCTATGTATTGGCACAAATGAGAGCAGACAGATTTCTGAGATCCTCTGGGCCCATACCCATGTTGTACAGATGGGGAAACTGAGGTTCCGGGATTGGATGTGACTTATGTAAGGGAGTGTTCCCCAGCAAGGATCCCTGGCCAGGGCCCAGACAGGTGCTTTGGCTCCCAGAGGGATATCTCGGCCCTCTCTGACCTGCTGTAGTGTGTGCTGTTTCTACATTTCATTTGACCCTTGTTACCCAGGCAAGCAGCATGTGGGAAAGGCTTCGCACTGGACATCAGGAGAGCTGGGCTCCAGACCTCTCTCCATCTTGACAGGTTGGGTGGCTTGGAGCACACTGCCTTAACTGCAGCCCCACACTTTTGTACCATACTTCCCTGAGGTCCAATAAGATGTCTCTTGAGCATGAAACACAAAAAGCTCCCAAAATGATCCAAATGAATGTTGCATACATTTATGAGGCAATTGTTAAGACCCGTGTGCTTAGCTCTAGGACTATAGGGTTGAAAGTTGTATCAGGGAACAGGTAACAGATACAGAAACTTGACCAAACAATTTGTAAGTTTGCTGAGCATGGACCAGAGAGAAGGCAGAGGCATGGGGCCTCAGAGTGAGCTCTGTGGGCGTGAGGCACAGATTTAGGAACCCTTTCCTCCAGACTGTGGCCAAGGGGTTGAACGTGCACATTGGGAATTTATTTCTCTGACTCTCCGATGCTTTGAGGTCTTTCAAAGACACCCAGGAAAAAGCAAACTGTGTAGGGAGGGGCATTCAGTTTTTTTCTAGCCATCAGTATTATGACCAGTAGGCGAGTACCCAGAAGTAGCAGGTGGAAGGGAGCAATGAAGAGGGCAGGGCCTGGCCGGGAGGTCAAAGACAGGAAGACACCCTGTGCTGCCCGCCTTGCTGGGAGACCCACATCTCGGGGTCAGATGGTTTTCTCACCACTTTCCCCCTTTCTCTTTTCTCTTTCTCCTCTCTCTCATTAACAAAACTTTTCCACTGAAGGAGGTCATTTTTTGAAAACAATCCATGATGTGGGCTCACCCACTTCCCCTGACTAGTTAATAAACTCCACCATCTCTATTCTAAAATTAATATATATATATATGTGTGTGTGTATATATATATATATATATATATATATATATATATATATATATATATATGTTTTAGGGACAGGGTCTCGCTTTGCTGCCCAAAGGCTAGAATATAGTGGCCTGATCATAGCTCACTGCAGCTTGGAAATCCTGGGCTCAAGTAATCCTGCTGCCTCAGCCTCCCAAAGTGCTTGGATTATAGCCACGAGACACCATGCCTGGCCTGATTTTAACTTAGTTGTTGAGTGAATTCTCAATCACATTCTCTCTCTTCATTGAGGATTATCTTCAGCCAGTGTCAAACCTAAGCTCATTCATTAGGAGAGCTGCTGTGACAGGACACCTAAATTATTTTAGTACTAGTTTGAGTCAAGTAATTGAGAATGTAAAAATTTAAAAAAATCACACATTCAACCTTAGGCTGAAAGTATTATACATTGTTCCCATTCCCCTGACTTATCATATTTTTTTATTAAACCTCTGTCTCGCTTATTTGCAAGCTGATGTTAGTGATTCCACTATTTTTGTAACATTTTGATAATTTGAGACAATTTATAAGGCATCTAGAGTAGTCCCATTTAGCTGGATAATACCGCTACAGTATCCCTACTTTCAAGCTTCATATTATGGTTATTTTTTGTAACAGCTTTGTTGAGATATAATTCACATACCAAATAGTTCACTCATTTAAATGTACAATTCACCGGTTTTTAGTATATTCACAGAGCTATACAAGCATTACCACAATCAATTTTAGAATATGTTCCTCACCAACACCCCCCAAAAAACCCCCATACCCATTGGCAATAACTTCCCATTTCCCCCAGTCCCTTCATCCCTGGCAACTACTAATCTACTTTCTGTCACTATGGATTTATCTATTTTGAACATTTCATATAAATGAAACCATACAATGTGGTCTTCGGTGACTGAATTTTTTTCGCTTTATCTTAATGTTTTTAAAGTTCATCTATGTATAAGCAATATCAGTATTGTAATTAGTTTCCTTTTATCGCCCAAGGCCAAGACCATTCCATTACATGGCAATGCCACATTTTATTTATCTGTTCATCAGTTGGCAGACATTTGATCATTTCCACTTTTTGGCTGTTATGAAGAAAGCTGCTATAAACATTTATGTACAAATTTTTTTGTGAAATTATGTTTTTAGTTCTCTTACACGTATACCTAGAAATGGAATTGCTGAACATACAGTAACTTTAACATTTTGAAGAACAGCCAAGCTGTTTTCCAAAGTGGTCACATCATTTTATCTTTGTACCAGCAGTGTATGAGGGCTCTGGTTTCTCCACATGCTTATCAGTACTTGTTATTATTTGTTTTTTGATTTTAGTCATTTTAGTGAGTGTGAAGTGGTTATCTCATTATGGTTTCGATTTGAATTTCCCCGTTGGCGAATGATGTTGAGCATATTTTCTTGGGCTTATTGGCCATTGGTGTATCTTCTTTGGAGAAGTGTCTATTTAGATCGTTTGCCCATTTTAAAATTGGGCTATTTGTCTTTTGTTGCTGAGTTTGAGAGTATATTTTATATGCACACATGCACATACACACACAAATATGTTCTAGATACAAGTCTCTTGTCAGATATACAATTTGCAAAATTTTTCTTCGATTCCGTGGTCTGTCTTTTCACTTTCTTGATAGTGTTCTTTGAAGTACAAAAGTTTTAAGTTTTGATGACATTCAACTTCTCTATCTTTTCTTTGTTGCTTGTTCTTTTGGTGTCTTAATGAGGAAATCATTGCCTAATCCAAAGTGATAAAGATTTATGCCTTTGTTTTCTTCCAAGACTTTAATAATTTTAGCTCTTACGTTTAAGTCTTTGATACATTTTGAGTGAATTTTTGTATATGGTGTGAGTAGGTGTCAGAAGAACTAGCTTTTCAGTTTATTTCTTTGATCTGGTTTCCTCTTTTTAAATTTAATTTTAGCTTTTTGTCTTTATTAATCTCAAATTTTTGCTTTCTATATTTTTTCATTTTTTAATTATTTAAACTAGATGCTTAATTCATATATTTTGATTTTTAAAGATTTTATTTGCATGAAATTTAAATATTTGAATATTCTTCTGAGTACTCTTTTTTAGTTCTATCCCATAGGTACTGATATGTAAAGATTTTTTACATTTTGTTTTCTAGAAATTCTGAAAATTCATTCATTTACTCTTTGAACCGGGTATTAAGAGTTAATTTTTTAAAAATCTCAAACTCTTTGTTTTCTGATTTTGTTATTAGTTTCTAGTTTTGTCATATTGTGATCAAAGAATATTGTCCATTCATTTCCATGTGTTAGAATCTAGTGCAGTTTCCTCTGTGACTTAAGTTATGTTGGTGTTCATGTGTATTCCAAAGGCATTTCTGTGTGTGGTGCTCAGTATATTATATATCAATCAGATCTACTGCATATTTATGTTATTTAGATCATCTACATCCTGATTTAATATTTTTATCTACTTGATCAGTCATAGATTGGGAGAGAGGAATTAAAATCTCCCTACTGCCAATCTTGGTATTTTTTAGACTGTTTCTCCTCACAAGTCCTATTAATATAATTACTATTTTTGACTGTTGCTTCTATGTCTCCTGTTGCATAGCTATTCATAACTATTTATAGTCATTACAAGTTGCAACCTTTACCCTATAAAGGACACCTTCTTTGTATTGTTTAATGCTGTATGTTCTGAATTTAACCTTGTCTGATATTTAGAGCATGCCCTCTGCTTTTTTGCTGTTTTTCTTGCATTTTCCTGTTGTCTTTGTCCATTGTCTTATTTCCAAATTTTCTGAATCACTTTGTGTTCTGTGTATCTCTTATATATAACTGACTGTTTAGATTTGCTTTGTAATCTAATCTGAAATATATTTATAATAGGTAAGTTAAGCCTATTTGCATTTATTAATATGCCAGTTATATTAGGGCATAAATTACAGTTCTGACATTCAGGAAGATTTGTGTTTTTGTTCTCATGGTAATCTTTATAATTATAACTTTATATAATATTGCTAGTGCTCTATTTTTCTAGACAGTATCGACTAGTTCTTTTGTACAAATAATGATACAGTTAATGTGCTTCATTTTCCTACCCTCCCCCCTCTCTCCCACCACCCAATTTTAGTTGTCTTGGTGTTGATCATTATCTTGTTAAAGATGTTTACACACACTCCTTACTTGGTTTGCCAGCTCTGAATCATGTTCTTTGCTCCCACTATGACAAATGCAACAATCTGCAAACCTATTCCACTTTTTGTCTTTTCTACCCTTTCCTCCTGCCATTTTTCATTAGTTGTATCATCTATATTAATATATCATCAGGGTACATGGCATTTTCATTCTACTTGTCACCCCCAATCCCCAGATTTGTTTACTCTTAATTTTGCAGTTATGGTCATCCCTCTTTTTGCTATGTTTCTTTCCTCCATTATCTTGTGGCTGGCTGTGTTTGATCTCTTATAGATTGCTCAGGAAAGGCTCATGGAACAATATTACATAAGTTCAGACATTTCAAAACTGTTAGTAGCTGGGTTTGCTTTTGGAAGAACATTTTTTTGCTGGCTGTAAAGTCCCTGGCTCACAAGTCTCTTTCTTTGGTTATCTTGTAGATGTAAACTACAAACTCTTCTTGTTTTGAATGTTGTTTTGGAAAATATCTGAGAAAAATCTAAATTGTTTTCCCTATTTAATGGCTCATCTCTTTGTTTGGATGCCCAGAGAGAATTCTTTCTTTCTCTCTCCCTCCCTTCCTTCATCCCATCTTTCCTCTTCTCTCCCTCCTGTGTGCTTTCTCTCTCTGTCTTTCTCTTTCTCCAACTTCACGGGACATGTCTCATTGTTGACTGTTCTGATTCAGTTTTCTCTGGTCTATGATGTGCTCTTTTTATGTAGAGCCAAATCTTCTCTTCTTTATTCACTTTCATGGTTTCTGTTTTCTTCTCTAATTATGTGTGTGTTGGATTTTCTTTCCCTATTGTAGGTGTCATTGTTTTCTCTAATCCCCTTTAACTCTATCTTTACTTCATTTCATTTTGACTGCATTTCTTTATCTGTCCTTCGTGTGTCCTTTACTGTCTTTTCTGCAGTGGATAGTCTACCTTATATACTTCCCAATTTTGTCTTTATTTCTTTGATGGTTTTCTACTTTTTACTAGAGTTCTACTAGCTCACAGTTCATTTCCTCCTATTTTCTTGCAAGTTTCCTAAATTCTAGCATATTTATTTTGTGGTATTCTTTTAAAGAGATGGCTGCTTTACTACTTTAAAAAAAATTCATGGTTAAATGTTAATGCATAACTTTTCTTCCTTCATAGCACAAATTTTTTTGATGAATGTTGCTCATCTGTTGGTAAATTTTGCAACTCTTTTCAAATTTTTACCTTATAGTAACTTTGTATACATGCTATGCCAGTTCATTTTTAAAAATTGCTTGTCATTAACTTATTGAATTTTTCACTTCCAGCTATTTACATGTGTTTCTGATGGAGTGGTCCACAGCTCAAAGCTTTCTCTTTCTCTGCTGTTCACAAAAAAGACTGATTGCTGAAAATCTGGTTCATCTGTGTTGTTGTGTAATCCTTCCTCCTCCTCGTTCTGAACTCCAGGGGGCTCCACCTGTGTGCTCTACTTTCTACAGCTCATGTGCCTGCTTGCAATAGGAAATGTAAATTACACACTTCAGGGCGAGTCACTTTTCTTCAGGAGTTTTTCCCTGGCACTTTTCGGATCTGCCATCACAAAGTTCTGTTGTGGCCCAGTCCTATTTCCTTTCTCCTTCCCCCCGTGTGGCTTCTGCCTGATGTCAGCTGCTTCTGTAAATCCTTAAGCATATTTTGGAGGCTGTAGATTATATTTGTCTCCTTGTTTCACTGAAAATGCAATTTCTGGATTTTTTTTTCAATTCTCCTTGCGTCTTTCATGTGATTTATGAAGATGGATAAACAAGCTGCTATGTGTACCCAAGTTCATACCAGAAGCCCCTGGGGTGATTTTAAGGTTCTCCTATCACCATGGTTTTCCTGTTGCAAAATGTTGGAGAACTGAGGTTTGAGAGTTCTAGAAGAGTTTTTTCCCCCGCTTAATATGTAGATTACAGAAACAAACCCCGCATATCCTTGGCTATCCAAAAAGTGAAAGAATAAGTTATTTTGGCTTAACTCTGAGTTAAAGCTTTTAAGCACTAAGCTTTTCCACTTGAACCATTTTGGAGGAAAATCCTTCTAAATACTAACATATTTCTTGCTTTCTTGGATCTTAAAGAACCAACTGTGTGTGTGAATGGTTGGAGACTAGGGGTTATTATGACTATTGTACTAAAATGTGGTTATTCCATTGCCGGAGTAGAGGGTGTTGACTTCCATATGAAGAGGCTCCAAAATGTCATATATATATATTTTTATCATACATAGTTTTTTTCCCCCTCTTTTTCTTGTGGGTAGGTTTTCTTTAGGTGCCCTTTCTTGTAGCTGTTACTGTGTCTGTTGTACTCTTTCTTCTTTGAATTTAGCGAAGGCTCAGGATTTAGACAACAAAGATTACTGGAAGTATATATACATATAAAGTAAAAGTAAATATACTTTCGGAATGACATGAGGAACTCTCCCACAAATACAATGACAATCAGTGCACAGACCTTGTGATACGTTTTAGTTGCTTGGGAATCTCTTGCTTCTTGGATCTCAGTAGCACTCTGATTAGGGAAGAAGTTGAATAGTTACATTTCTGACACATCGAGTTTTCTTTAGTTTTGATTTTGTGTATGCTTAGTGATAGTACTGTAATTGTAACATTGTGACTGTAATTTTAAATGTCCCCAACATACACTCTCTTTTCTCCGTAAATGTCATGGCAAGTCCAAAGAAAACATCTGGCTGTAGCATCCTATTGCAGAGAAGGGTGTTCTTGTGTTCTCAATGCCCAGTGGTCCTGGTGTCTGGGGGAGGTGCAGACATTGCTATGCAGGCTGAGTACATAGGGAAGGTTCTAAAGTTGTTAAGTGCAAGCTGCAAGATTCTAAGATTAATTGTGCTTCACTCTCCAGTGAGATTAGTGTATTATAAATCATAGAGGCATATCGCATCAATCTGGTGCCTGGATACAGGGAACACGATAACCCCTAACTCAGCAGAAACATACCTTCCATCCATTACAGCGTCTCTCCTGGAATAAACCATGTGCTCCTGAGATAGGGCCAGGGCAATGGACAGCATTTTAAAGACATCTTTGAGATAGTTCTTACAACAGGGAAACCATTTCTATGGCTCCTTGGCTTTTTTCTGCAACAACAACTTTAAGCAAGACAGGTTTAGAGAAGTGTTTTCTGGGCACTTAGTATGTGCTCAGCCCTGGGGTAAGTTCTCTGGAGTGTACAAAAGAAAGAAAACTTATGATCCCTACTCTTGATGAGCCTACTGTTTAGAATTAGAATACTAAGGCTAATAACATGATTTTGATGCTAATAGCTATTGTTTATCTAACACTTACTGTATACACATCAACATAGTATAGTAAGAAATTATTCATAGCACATATTTCAAAGTACATGTTGACAAGGTCGAAGAAGGGAAAGACATGTGCTGGTTAGAGTAGTCTGGAAATCTCCTGAAGAAGGCAGGCCTGTGCTGAGTCTTGGTGGGAAGGATTCAGAGAGATAGGACAGAGGCATTTCCCAGGGTGAGGTGTAGATTGCATGAGAGGAATACGTTTAGATAGGTTGTGAATGACCATAAGAAAAGAGGCTTGGAAGTAGCCAGCAGAGCCACAGAAAGGGCAAGAGTCCTTTGCCGTGCACTTCTCCACCTTCCGCGCTTCCTCTGGTATCAGAATCAAATCTATTCCCCTTCGGGTCACCTGCCCAGAGAAGGAGAATTCCCATGGGAATGTAACTGAGGTTAAGCTCATACCATTCACTGCAGGACAGCCAGTAAGTCTAGAGGCAAGGTGTGGGGCAAGGAAAGTGACTTTTATTTGGAGAGCCAGCAAACTGCGAAGATGGCAGACTAATGTCCTAAAGAACCATCTTAAGTTAGTATGAACTTTAGGTTCCTTTTTATCTTAAGGGAAGGGGAAAAGGGGAAAAGCAGGGTCGCAAGAGGTACCAAGGACCACAGACTTCTGGGTGTCACCAAAGGTCTGAGGAGCTTATAAAACTTCTCTGTTCTTGGTCGGTTAACTTTGGAGGATGAAGGGCAGGTCAGGATGTTCCTACAAATCTTTATCATAGTATCGTTACTGGTCTGTGTGCTTTCTCTATCCAGAAGCTTTTAACCTGAAGGATATTGCTGTGGGGGTCAGAGTCAAAATGGAGCTAGTTATGACTACGTTAAGCCTCCCTTCCACTGTGACAGGAACACCGCATCAGAATGGAGGGTGGAAAGGTGAGTAATGCAGTATGACTGGACAGGCAGCCATACAGGCTACACCAGGAAAGTCGTTTGACTAGATGGTGCCAGCTAGGTTGTGTGTGTAGACACTGCCAGGGCCAAAATTAGTTTGCCATTTGGCAGGAAGATAAAACAAACAAACTTCCTCCTTCCTCCCCTCTTCCTTATTCCTTTCTCCTTTTCTTACTATGAAATAACATACAAGCTTATCACCCCACCCCCGCTCCTTTTGGTTCATCCTCTTCTTTGATGCCAAGCTCAGTTCCCTTGGTTACAGCTTCATGGCCATTCGCTTCTCCCTCAACTTCATTCATTCACTCACTCAGCAGGTGTCCATTGAGAATTCCATATGCACACTCAGCAAATACAGTCTTACATGGAAGACAATTAAGAAGGATTACAATAGATGTGACAAGTACTTTGAAATACAGGATGCTACAGGAGCAGATAGAAAGGCTTTTTAATTTTATTGAGGGGAGGAGGACATCAGTAAAGAAGTATTGTATAAGCTGCGACCTAAAAGTATGACTGGAAGTGTTCTAAATCCTGTTTGCTCTGGGGAGCCTCCAGGCACTTTGAGGTTCTTAGTTGCCTTTGGCTGCCACCCCCAATACACACACAAAAAAATCAATTTATTTTTCAATTAATAAATATTTCTTGAGAAGTTCTATGATCCAAACAGCGTTCTAGGCTTTGGGGGTTCAGCTGTAAACTTAAGTAGGCAACACACTTGTTGTCATGGAGCTTACATTCTAGTAGGGATGGGCGGACAATAAATAAACAAAAATAGGTAATATATTGGGTGCTGTGGGAAAAAAAAGAGCAGAGTAAGGTGATAAGGTATGTGTTCTCGCACGTGTGCGAGTATGCACTATTTTAAATAGGGTGGTCTGGGCGTCTCTGTTGAGGTGATATTTGAGCAAGAACTTATGAATTAAAGGAGTGAGTCATGTGGCTTTTGGGGACAGGGGCAGCATTCCAGGCAGGAGAAACAGTTAGAGCCAATGTTCCCTTGAGGAAGTGTGCTCAGTGTGTTCAAGGAAGTGCGTAAGGGCCAGGTGGCCAGCGTTCAGGGAGGAGCGAGGAAGGGGATGCGGCTGTGGAGGCCCGTCCCTGTGGCAAGCTTTACATTTAAGGGGTCCTTTGGCTGCTGCGTGGAGATCTGACAGTAGGGGGGCGCGAGTGGAGCAGGGAGGTCAGTAAGGATGCTATTGCAGCGGTTCAGGCGAGCGATGGAGGAGGCTTGCCAGGGCGCAAGAGGGAGAAGTGGCCGGATTCTGGATATACTTAAAAGGTAAAATGGTCCAGGTTTGCTGATGGTTTGGATGGGGGTGTGAGAGAAGAAAGGAGTCAATGGTGACTCAAAGGATTTGAGCCTAAGTCATTGGCGAAGCAGATTTGCCATTGACTGAGATGGAAAGACAGAAGGAAGAATAGGTTTTGGGGAGCAAAGTTAAGTTTGTTGTGCCTGGCAATAACCCAAGTAGAGACTTCATATAGGTATATCATCGTATAAGTATGGATTTCGTGGGAGAGTTTAGGGACTTGTCATATAAAGCCATGAGACAGATCGAGATCACCACGGGAGTGAGTTTAGAGAAAGAAGAGATGAGGTCTGAGGGCTGAGGCCTGGGGACTCCCTTTTTTAGAGGTTGCAGAGATGGGAAGGATCCTGCAAGGTGGTGGAGAGAGTGCAGCCAGTGAGGTACAAAAAGTAAGCACTGTGTGCTCCCCTGGAGGCCAAGAAAGTATTTCAAAGAGGAGGGAATGACCACCCAAATGCCACTGAGAGGTCAGTGGTATGAAGAGGTCATTGGTGACCCCTCCACAGCAGGCTTGCTGGTGTGGTGGTGCCAAAGGCTGAGAGTGGGCTCAAGAGAGGATGAGAGGAGGACAGTGGAGAGAGCTCTGAGAGTCACCTCTTCCATGGACTTTTGTCACAAAGGGGGGCAGAGAAATGGGCCTGTGGTTGGTAGGGGAAGTGGGATCAAGGGAGAATAGTTCTAAGATGAGAAGAAAAGCAGCATGTTTATGGGAATGATCCAGTAGAGAGGGAAAGTGGCGTCAGAGAGAGTGACACTGCAGGGGTGATGGTCCTGAGCAGGTGAGAGGCGTGGAATCCTGGGGCCAAGGGGACAGGAGCAAGGCCAGCTCACTCCTGCCATGGCGGGAGGATGGGCCTGGGCGTGCGCAGTGTAGAAATTCTCTTCTGATGGCTTCAAGTTTCTCAATGAATGAGAAGCTTGATCCTCACCTGAGCATGGGGACCAGGAGGAGGTGGCAGAGGTGGCCCAGGAGAGTGTGAAAGAGCCCCGGCTGGGATGTGAGGCATGGCTGTGGGGCAGCCCTAAGGGCCCCTTGGGGCAAGTGGTCATGAATTTAAAAACGGCCCAGTCAGAATGCTTCAGGACAGCATTTATCTGGGGGACTTGGGGCGTGGGCTTATTAAACCACATGAGGGACATTTTTGAAGAAGGATTCCCAGGTGATACTGAAGCCCATGACTCTCGGTCTCATGTCTGGGGAACAGGGCTGTACTCCCAGCAGGTGACCTCCAGCCACAGCTCTCAAGCCAGGCTTGGTCTCAGGGGGCTTCACGTGGCGGCGGCGGCAGGACCCCAAATGATGGCCACGTGTGTTCATCACAGATTCATCCTCTACTTCCTTTACCTACCAGTGGCAGCATGCTAGAAGGTTATAGGAAAGGCACACAGGCACTTGGAGGTTTGTTAAGATCGATCAACACATGAGGGTTTGGTGCGCAGGTGAGTCAGATGACACAGCAGAGCTCTTTAGCGTACAGGGAGGTAGCTGGGCAGAGAGGGGAGAGGGGACATCAGGCAGAGGCCTGCACGGTGGGAGTATGGAGCGAATGGGCACTGGGGACTGGAAGATGTGCGGAAACACTGGTTTGTATGTGCTCTGGGCAGCTGTCCTTCTCACTGTCTTCTGCCCTGCCAAGCTCACTTCAGACCCTAGGCCTTTGGTTGTGCTGGCTGTCCTGCCCGGAATGCCTTCATCCCGAAGGCCACTGGGTTGCACAATGCCGGGGGTGCCATTAACACTGTATTTTATGATACACTGTATTTATGACCCTTTTTTAGTTGGTCCAACTTCTATTTCTTCCACAACAGCCCCTTTTTCTGCTCCAAGCCATACTCTCTCTTCCTTCTCTGAATTTCTCTTCTATCTATAGGGCATGTTGGCCATATTTAGCTAATAAAAATACAGGATACCCAGTTAAACATTACACAGAACACTTTTATACTAAAAAGTTATTCATTGTTTATTTGAAATTCAAATTTAATTAGGCATCTTGAATTTCATCTGGTAAGTCAACTAGAGTGGGAAACAGTTAAGCATTCATTCAACAAACCTTTATAGAGAAGGAATGTCAGAGGCCCTCTACGGGGAACTGGAGAAATGGACCCCTGCCCTCAGGGCCGAGAGGCACAGTTGGTAGACCAAGCATGTATTTTAGGTTATTAGCCAAGTAGGACTGTGGAAAAAATGTTGGAAAAGTTTCACCTTGGATGAACTCCTCTAGAATTTTGCAATCATAACATCTGGAGGAAAGCTATTTTAATTTCAGTATACATGAAAATTTTGTAATTTATTTTCATTGAGCACCATAATTTTTAATTTTAATGATATATGGGGATGGAGACTTCATTATCTTTTCAGTGCTTAGGACATCTGAAAGTCTTCATTAAGACTTGTTGCCTGTGAGGATTTGTCATCTGTTGTTAATATCATCATCATCGTCGTCGTCATTAGCATTGATCAGAAGCGGCAGCTGTGCGGGCAGAGGCAGGGTGGTGTGGTAGTGAGAGCACGCATCCCGGCTGTACCATTTACTAACCGCGTGGTCCTGGGAAGCTGCTTAATCTCTCTGTGCCACAGTTTCTCCATCCGTAAAATGAGATACTACAACAATGTCTATTTCAGAAGGGTTGGTGAGAAGGTTAAAGAGTTAAAACATGAAATGTGTAGAATACTGTATGTATGGCATATGGTAAGTGCTAAGATAAGTATTGGCTAATACAGTTTTTTTTTGAGTGAGGCCTTGCTCTGTCCCCCAGGCTGGAGTGCAGTGGTGTGAACACAGCTCAATGCAACCTTGAACTCCTGGGCTCAAATGATCCTCCTGGCTCAGCCTCCCAAGTAGCTGGGACTACAGGTGTGTGCCACCATGCTTAGCTAATTTTTAATTTTTTTTGGTAGAGGTGGGGTCTTGCTGTGTTGCCCAGGCTGGTCTCAAACTCGTGGCCTCAAGTGATCCTCCTGCTTTAGCCTCCCAAAGTGCTAGGATTATAGGGATGAGCCACTGTGCCTGCATGGCTAATATAGTTTTAAACTTATTTTAAACCTCTTTGAAGGCAAGAATCACATTGCCTGCATCTTCACACCCACCCCTCACCCTGTTTCGGTTCTTTCTACACTGGGGAAGTAGAGGCTCTGCAAATATTTGTTGGTGAGTACATGGACACTATTGCCAGTGAAAAAAATGTTAGTGACATTCATGGATGTTTCCCCAAGGTCATTGAGTTCTGAAATACTCCACGTATCTATAATTTCACTATTCCTGATTTATTTGTAAAGACTAAAACAAATGTATTTAATTCAGGATATGATGTATTTATGAGGTGAACCTTATAAATACTCTAGGAGTGAAAGCAAATTGGGAGCTCACTTACCATTCATGCCTTAGTATACGTTAGTACGTAAGGTAAGAATAATACTGTAGTTACAATTGATGGAGCATTTAATAAGTGACCAACATTGTTTTACCACTTAACACCCACTATATAGCTGAATCTTCAAACGTCTCTGAGAGTTAGGTGTTATTAATCCCACTTTACAAAGGAAGTGGACGAGTAGAGTGGTTAAGAAATTGCCTAAAGTCACTTAAATGGTAGTTAATTGGCCCTAGGTTCAAGTTCCAGACTGTCGGATTTCAAACTGCACGCTCAAAATCAATAAGCATGTTTCTCAACCTGAAACGTTAGCGGAGGAGAGAGCAGGGAAGAGGCATGAGACTATTTACTCATTTATTTGTTCATTCATTTATCCAAGTATGGGGCCTGCAGAAATATGAAGGACACTGCCCTGCCCTCAGGGAGGTCACAGTCACAACGAGCTGGGTATAAGAGGTTGTGGTAAGTGCTCTAGCCAGGTGCTTATAAAGTGCCCAGGTAACACTGAGGCAGTAAAGTGAACAGTGCCTAAGAATGAGGCAGTGGCTGTGGAAGGCATCGCAGGGGAGGTGACGTTTGCTGAATTGTGCACATAAGAGAGCCTAATAAGCTCTTATTTGGTCCTGGTTGGCATTTAATAAACACTATGTAAGATTTGCAGTTAATATCACTTTATCATCATTACATAGACGATAAAGAAACAGGTATTTTTGAATGTCTGCTAGGTACAAAGACCTGTGCTAGGCACTTCCATAGACAGAGGTTAGCTTCCTGGTAACCATCTAAGTGGATACTCTGATCTCCACTATACAGATGAGGAAACTGAGGCTCAGAGTGGTTGAGACTTGCTGAAAGTGGAAAGTTATTATTTATTAGACAAATTCACTCATCTGTTTATGCATTTTTGAATTGGTTGTGCACCTAGCCTGTGTCAGGCAATGTGCTTGGTGCTGAATGACAGTGGGAACCAAAGAAAAATAGCCTCATTCCTTCAGAGTTTACCGTCCAGTGAGGGGGATGAACATTAATCAATTATATACATATGTGTTTGTGTGTACATATAAAATTGACCCTTAAACAACGTGGGGGTTAGGGACACCAATCCCCCATGCAGTCGACAATCTGTGCATAACTTTGACTACCCCAAAACTTAACTACGAATAGGCTGCCGTTGACCAGGAGACTTACCGATAACAAACAGTTGGCTAACACATATTTTGTACGTTATATGTATTATATAGTGCATTCTCACAATAAAGTAATCTAGAGAGAAGAAACATTATTAAGAAAATTACAAGGAAGAGAAAATATATTTACCATTCATTAAGTAGAAGTGGATCATCATAAAAGTTTTCATCCTCATCACCATCACATTGAGCATGCCGAGGAGGAGGAGGAGGAGGAGGGGGTGGTCTCGCTGTGTCAAGGGTGGCAGGGGTGGCAGATGTGGAAAAAGTGGAAGGGGACACAGGAGAGGCAGGCACGCTCATGTAACTTTTATTAAAAAATAATCCCTGTATCAGTGGACTCACGCAGTTCAAACCCATGCTGGTCATGGGTCAATGTATACGTGAGCATGTGCGTGTGTGTGTGTCTGTGTGGAGAATCATATACCCTTTGAAAAGAAGTTTTTGGTGGTGGTGATGGAACTCTCTAGGATCTGTAATTCGCATTGTCCTTCAGCCTCTCCCCAGCAGGCCTGCGCCAGGCTACACTGTCAGTCAAAACCTCCAGTGCAGCTCCATTGGGCACTCCGGGCTGCTGCGCTCTGTGTCTGCAGGGAGCACGGAGGGGAGCAACGGGGTGGACCCTAAATGGTGCCCGAGGAGAGTGCTGGTGGGTGCTGTGAAGGGAGGCTGAGTGCCTGCCGTTCTGTATGGGAGCAACACCTGAGCTGAGAAATGCAGGTTATTGCTCTTATTCTGACACTAATTTTACTCTTCCGTTTTTACGGTCAATGTTAAGGGAGCGCAGGCTTCCAGGAGGGTGGAGCAGGGCTGCCGTGCTGATTGAGACCGTGGTATCCTGGGGCTGTGCAGTGCACACCCTTGTGGCCACATGGTGGCTCTGGGCAGGTTTGGTGCAGAACAGCCTTTGCTGAGGAGGAGCAGGACGAAAGCACTGGGTATCAGGAAGGCTCAGAGACAAGTTCAACTTCCCTAAACCAAGTTTTTTCCTTGTCAATTTAAGAAGGGCTGATCCTGGAGGTCATGTTATTCATATTCCTTTTCAGTTTAAGATTTTCGAACACAAGCCTTCACCTCCCCCATCTCTCTTTTCTGTCCCTAAACCCCTGGCTGATGAGATGCATTAGTGGGAGTGGGATGTATCGCAGGACCAGACCACACATCCCCTCTTCAGTCTAAGAAGGGCGGGCTATGGCTCTAGCCTGCCCTGGAGAAAAAGAACAAATGTTCAAAAAGTTTGAAGTGAAGTTTTTTCAGCGATGAATAGGAGCAAGCTTTGACTTCCAGAAGGAGTAGCACCTGAAAGTGTCAGACAGTTATGGAATAGGACAAAGACCGTGTTTAAAGAGCCACAAAAGGCAAGAGATTTTCAACAAAGTAGCTTCCTTCGCTACTCCAGATGTGGTCCACAAACCAGGAACATTGACTTGTCAAAAAAGCAGAGCACCTGGGCCAAGGGTAGGTATGCTGCTTTTTAACAGCATCCCCCGGTGATTTGGAAGCACCTTAAAGTTTGAAAATCACAGGTACAGTTTAATGAGATAAAACATTTGATATGTATCTTCTTGGCTGCTGGGCAGAACAGCTAACTGAGGGAGGCACTTTTGACATCCCGGTGTATTTCAGGCTGTCAGCTGCTCTCCTTCTATGGAGCTGGCATCATGCTTGTCACCTTGGTCCCTCAACAGGAAACCCTCAGATATGCATCTGGAGAGACCACAAACGTGAGCCATTAAAAAGCAGACAGATCTTTTTATCTGTGAAAGCTCACAATTAATATTTCATGGAGAAAGGATTAATAAAACATCACGCAATTAGCTGCTTTCCTTCAGCAATCACATCTCATTAAGGGAGGTAGGAGGCAGCCGACAGGACTCCCAGCAAGCTGCCGGCCCAGGCCCTGACTCGGGACAGGCTTGATGGCTTAGGGAGCGACAGCCCAATTCTGCCTCGTTTGGAGAATTTTCTGCTGTAAATGGTGTGGTAAACGGTGTCAGCTCTCAGAGGGATAACTTTCGGCAGCCACACCTGTACCTGTATCCCCAGCATTTCCCATTAATTTATTCATTTATGCTGTCTCTGTACACTGGGTACGGTGCTAGGTGATGGGAAAGGAGCAGTGGTCAGTATCTCCCCTCCAAAGACTCCTACTCTTCCCTCAAAGCCCCTTCCCACCTGGCCCTCCTCTTGGCTCCCGTGTTCCCTTCTGCTAGCCAGGCTGCTTTCTCGCCTTTGCTGTCCCCCACCCGTGAGTAGACTACCAGGTGCAGCTGCCCTTTATGGCCCACGCAGCCTTCCTTCCCTGTTCCCCACACTGTCCAAAGGGCAGGATGGGAGGCCATTCAGGGTGTTTCAAGGCTTCCCCACCCGAGCTAAGGAAAATTGCATGAACCTAGTCTTTCTTGTCTGAAACTTTCTGTTTCCTCTTCTGTCATGTTTTCTTTTCTTTGGAGCATAGTGGTTCGGAGGGAAAAGTGGGCTTGAATTTGAATCTCAGGTCCTACAGAGGCTAGCAGATAACCTTGGGCAGGTGGCCTCATCTCTCCACACCAGAGGCTCCTGTCCTGTGAATGGAGATACCAGTACCTAAGGCATGGTGTGGCATAAGGATTTATCAAGCACACTTTCTGTTTTATTGTTTTATTTTTTTGGATGGGTGTCTCACTATGTTGCCCAGGCTGGCCTTGAACTCCTGGACTCAAGCTATCCTCCTACCTCAGCCTCCCAAGTAGCTGGGACTATAGGCGCATTCTGGCTGTAGCACATTTTATGAAGGGAAGTTGTGATTGTTACAATTTGGGCAGTGCTGCGTGGGCATTTGATACCAAAGGTGGTGGGCCCAGTGGCCAGCTCCGCCGACACCTAGGGGACAGGTCTTTCCTCCTGACGCTGGGCAGCAACACTTTTATGTGTGGCATGCGGTCATCTTTAAACAGTAGCTCTGCTTGGCTGACACTGTCTCTGCTGCCAGTCTGACATCCCTTGTGAGGCTGTGGCTCGGTTGAGATTAGCATGTTGACATGGTCCCGAGGTCCCCGGAGACAGAGCTGACAGCACCTGCTGATTTCCACAGACCGCGTTTACTCTCTCCCCCAGAGAAGGCTTCGATCATGATGAAGCCCAATTAGACGTGGGATGAAAGAGCACTGGGCTGGGATGTCATGCCTGGAAGGCCGACAGTCTACTCACATGCCGGGCCACCTTCTCTGAGCCCCTCAAGGCCAGAGGCAAGAAAATAGGGCCTCGGTGACAGCATCGTCAAAGCCAAAGTGACAGAGGAGGGGATGCTCTTGTCAGCTTTGCTTGATCAAGCCATAACAGGCAATCTGGATCGTGCCACCTGTAACACTGGAAAATAAATGGATTAGGAAAGGGAATTATCTGGACGATTGCTTATACTCAAGAGCCTACCTCATCTCTGTGGCTGAGAGGGAGAGGAGAGGCAGGGAGACGTCAGGAAGGTTGATTGATTTGGGCCTGGCTGGGGTGTCAGTCTTACATGAAGGTGGGGAAACTTTGGTGTGTGCACCTCCCATCTCAGCCCAGTGCAGGCGGAAATCATCCGACAGTTGTAATCAGAGATGTGATGCAACCAGATCTGTTTGCTGGGAAGGTCATTACAGTGGATGTTGTTGGTGCCCTTCCCAAACCCCTTTTTCATGCTGATGCCCCCATCTCCCGGCTGCTGTGAGTTTTTGGTGCAAATAGCTCACAGCTGTCCTCCTTTCCAAAGAATCGTCCTTGGACAAATCGAGCTGCCCTGCCTGAAAAATGACATGTCCCATCCGTCCCCTCCAGTCAATGGCTGACAGTCACAGGGAGGAAATCCACTTTGGGACCAGCTCTGGTACAATTAGTGCCCCTAACCTTACCTGAGGGACCAAGCTCTGACCACATTCCTGCATAGTTTTTTCTCCACCTCACTCTGCTTCCCTCATCGCCCTTCTTTGAGCGTATTCCTCAATAAGTCACTTGAACAAGAATCCCCATCTCAGGCTCCGCTTCTAAGAAACCCAACCCAGACAGCCATTGTGCACAGAAGTGTGAGGACCTAGTACACGCTAAGGAAAAGGACTAGGAGGCTCTGCCATGGTGCAGGCGTACGTTAAGGTTCTGGCCTGGGGAAGTGGCAGTGAGAAGAGAAAGGAGGAGAGACGCGCCAGAGACATCAGGATGGAGGATCTACCGGGACTCCATACCTGACTGGGTGAGGGGTTGACGAAGGAAGCCAACGCGACTGATGTTCAAGTTGCGGTGAGGGAGAGCACATGTGCTGATACCACTGTTAGGGGGAAGGAGGACTCCATCTCTGCAAATGGTAACCGCCTCTAGCTCGCTTCTCTTGTCCTCCCTGGACCTGCTGCTGTGGCTGCTGCTCCTGCTGTCTCTCTTCCCTGACTTGTTTCGGGCTCACGGTTGTTCCCTGCCTGGTCTCTGCTCCTCCCCTGCACATCTCTCCAACCAGATGGTGATCTCTGCACATTCAAGTACTGTGCTGTATTCCTTTCGGTGGAGGGCTCTATGTGTGTTTTTCATACGTAAAGGGAATTAAAAATGTTTGTTGATTAATTACTGGATTGGCTCTTCCCCAGAACACTGGTGAGCAGTAACAAGTCCTCTCTGGCTGGGGTGAGGGCTTTGCAGTCATATAATGTCATTAGCTTGGTTCCTGGACTATTAACTTATTTCTTTTTCTTATCAACTTTATTGAGAAATAATTTATGTAAGATAAACCACATCCATTTAAAGTGTGTAACTCTATGAGTTTTGTCAGTTATTTGCACTCATAAAACCACCACCGCAATGAAGACAAAAACCACTTTATCACTTTCTTGCCTCTTTGCTTTCTGTTCCCCCCTTACCCCCGGGCCCACTAACCACTGATCGGTTTTTTCGTCACTATAGTTCGTATTTTGCAAAACTCAAACAAAAAGAGGTTGCATTTTGTGAAAATGGAATCATACCATATGTATTCTTTCGTGTTTGGCTTCTTTCACTCAGCATAACGATTTTGAGATTCTCTCATGTTGTTAAGTGTATTAACAGTCCATTATTTTTTTTAAAAAATAAAATTTTCATTTTGACGTAATTGTATATTCAGATGCTGTTGTAAGAAATAATACAAATAGCTCTTGTGTGCACCTTATCCCGTTTCCCTGATGGTTATATCTTGCAAATACACAGTACGTTATTACACCCAGGATATTGACAATGATACAGTCAATCACCAGGAGGAAGAAAATCCCTCACACTGCCCTTTTCTAGGCACACCAACTTTCATCACACCCACCACCTCTTTTGTAAAAAATAGGCTTTATTTTTTAGAGAAGTTTTATGTTCACAGCAAAACTGGGCAGAAAGTGCAGATTTCCCATGTGTCACTGCCCTCCACACAAGCACATCCTCCTCCGTGGTCAATATCTTCCAGCACGGTGGTATGTATGCTACGATTGATGCACCTACATTGAACATGGTTATCACGCAAAGTCCATAATTTACATTAGGGTTCACTATTGGTGTTGTCCATTCTATCGGTTTGGAAAAATGTATAATGACATGTGTTACCATGGCAGTATCATACTGAGTAGTTTCACTGCCCTAAAAATCCTCCGTGCTCTGCCAATTCATCCTTCCCTCCTCCCTAACCTCTGGCAACCACAAATTTTTAAATGTCTCCATAGTTTTGCCATTTCCAGAATGTTAAATTGTTGGAATCATATAGTATGCAGCCTTTTCAGATTGGCTTCTTTTACTTAGTAATATGTTTTTAAGCTTACTCCGTATCTTTTCATGGCTTGATAGCTCATTTCTTTTTAGCGTTGAATGATATTCCATTGTTTGGAAGTACTACAGCTTATTTATCCCCTCACCTACTGCAGGATATCTTGGTTGCTTCCAAGTTGTGACAATCATGAATAAAGCTGCTATAAACATTTGCGTGCAGGTTTTTGTGTGGACACAAGCTTTCAGTTCATTTGAGTAATTACCAAGGAATTTGGATCATATGGTAGGAGTATATTTACTTTTACAAGAAACTGCCAAACTGTCTTACAGAGTGGCTATACCATTTTGCATTCCCATCAGCAATCAAGAAGAGTTCATATGCCTACCTCCTCACCAGCATTTGTTGTCAGTATTCTGGATTTGTCCAGTCTAATAGGTGTGTATGTCACTGTTGTTTTAATTTGCATTTCCCTGGTAACATAGGATGTAAATCATCTTTTCAATATGCATATTTGCCATCTGTAAATCGTCTTTGGTGAAATGTTTGTTAAAGTCACTGGCCCTTTTTTTTTTTTTTAGTAGCAGAGTCTTGCTCTGTCACCCAGGCTGTAGTGCAGTGGCATGATCATAGCTCACTGCAGCCTCAAACTCCTGGGCTCAAGCGATCCTCCTGCCTCAGCCTCTTGAGTAGCTAGGACTACAGGTGCATGCCAACACACCCAGCTAATTTTTTAAAGAAAAATTTTTGTAGTGAATGGGATCTCGCTATGTTGTCCAGGCTGGTCTTGAACCCTGGCCTCAAGCAATCCTTCCACGTTGGCCTCCCAAAGTGCTGGGATTACAGGCATGAGCCACCACACCTGGCTCCATTTTTAAATCAGGTTGTTTGTGTTCTTATTGTTGGTTTTTAAGAGTTTGTGTATTTTGGATAATAGTCCTTTATCAGATATTTGTTTTGCAAAAATTTTCTCCCAAACTGTGGCTTTTCTTTTCATTCTCTTGACAGTATCTTTCACAGAGCAGACATTTTTAATTTTAATGAAGTCCAGCTTATCAGTTCTTTCTTTAGTGGATCACGTCTTTGGTGTCGTATTTAAAAAGTCATTGCAAAACCCAAGATCATCTAGATTTTCTCCTATGTTATCTTCTAGGAGTTTTATAATTTTGTGTTTTACATTTATGTCTGTGATCTATTTTGAGTTAATTTTTGTGACGAATATAAAGTCTGTGTTTAGATTAATTTTTTTTGCATGCGGATGTCCAGTTGTTCCAGCACCATTTGCTGAAATGACTGTTATTCCCCATTGTATTTTCTTTGCTCCTAAATATAGTCAAAAGATTGTTTGACTATATTGGGTTTATTTCTGGGCTCTCTATTCTCTTCCATAGATCTGTTTATCTATTCTTTCACCAATTCTACACTGTCTTGATTACTGTTGCTTTATAGTAAGTCTTGGAGTTGGGTAGCCCTCTAACGTTGTTCTTCTTCAATACAGTGTGGCTATTCTGAATATTTTGCCTTTCCGTATCAACTTCAGTATCAGTTTGTCAATATCCACAAAATGCTAGGATTTTGATTGGGATTGCATTGAATCTACAGATCAAGTTGGGAAGAACAGACATCTTGATAATTTTTACGGATTAAATATGTTCCCCCAAAATTCATATGCTGAAATCCTAACCCCCAATGTGATGGCATTCAGAGGTGGAATCTTTGTGAGGTAATTAGGTCATACAGGTGGAACAATCCTGAGTGGGATTAGTGCCCTTATAGGAAAAGACACAAGAACTTGCTTCTTCTCTCTGCTCTGTACCATGTGATGACACAACCAGAAGACGGCCATCTGCAAACCAGGAAATAGGACTTCCTCAGGCACTGGATATGCCAGCACCTTGATCTTGGACTTCCTAGCCTCCAGAACTGTGAGAAATAAATGTTTGTTGTTTCAGCCACCTAGTCTATGGTAATTTATTTTAGCAGCCTGAACTGACTAAGACAAGAATATTGAGTATTCCTATCCATGAACATAGACTGTATCTCCATTTATTTAGTTCTTGTTTGATTTATTTCATCAAAGTTTTGTAGTTTCCCTCATACAGATCCTGTACACATTTTGTTAGATTTATACTGAAGTATTTTATTTTTTGGGAGTGCAAAGGTAAATGGTATTGTGTTTAAATTTCATATCTCACTTGGTCATTGCTGGGATATAGAAAAGTGATAGACTTTTGTTTATTAACCTTGTATCCTACAACCTTACTATAATCACTTATTAGTTCCAGCAGGGTTTTTCTTGTTGTTGTTGTTGATTCTTTTGGCTTTTCGATGTAGATGTTCATATCATCTGTGAACAAATAGAGATTTACTTTTCTTTCCCCCTCCGTATACCTTTTGTTTCCTTTTCTTGTCTTATTGCATTAGCTTTCAGTACAATGTTGAAAAGCATTGGTTAGAGGAGACATCCTTGTTTTGTTCCTTATCTTAGTGAGAAAACTTCCAGTTTCTCACCATTAAGTGTGATGTTGGCTGTAGGTTTTTGTAGATATTCTTTATCGGTTGAGGTAGTTCCCCTATGTTCCTTGTTTACTGAGAGTATTTGTAATCATGGATGGGGGTTGGATTTTGTCAAATGCTTTTTTGCATCTTTAATATGATCATAAGACTTTTCTTCTTTAGCCTGTTTATCACTTGATTTTTGAATGTTGAACCAGCCTTGCATACCTGGGATAAATCCCACTTGGTCATGGTGTATAATTCTTTTTATACATTGTTGGATTAAATTTACTAATAGTTTGTTGAGAATTATTGCAACTGTGTTTATCAGAGACATTGATCTGAACTTATTTTTTCTTGTAGTGCCTTTTTCTGGTTTTGGTATTAGGGTAATTCTGGCCTCAGTGAATGGGTTAGGAAGTATTCCCTCTGCTTTCTATCTTCTGGAATAATCCTAATTCTTCCCTTCTGTCTCTTGTGTCATTGCTATCATTTATTTCACTTATATGTGAGCATATATATAATATATATAGTTATATGTGTATACATAATTGAGTATATTGTTGCTATTATTATTTTGAAGAAAATGTTACCTGCTAGATCAACTGGAATAAGAAAAATAAAAGTTTTCCTTTTATTTTTTATGATGATCTTCCTTTTATTAAGTAAATCCAAGTTTCTGACTATATTTTTCCATTTCTCTAAAGAACTTTTAAAAAGATTTCTCTTAACTCAGGTCTATTGGTATCAAATTCCCTCATTTTTTGTTTTTCTAAGAAAGTCCTTATTTCTCTTTTACTTTTGAAGGGTAATTTTGCAGGGTACAGAATTCTAGGTTGTTGGTTTTTGTAATTTTGATGTCCATGTATTCACTGCTATTATATAGAAATACATTTGATTTTTGTGTGTTTACCTTGTATTCTGCTACCTTGGTGAACTCATTAGTTCCAGTTTTATCTTTTCTTTTCTTTTTTTAAGATTATTTGGGATTTCCTACATTGACAGTCATGCAAATGGGAACAGTTTTATTTTTCCCTTTCTGGTCTATTTATCTTTTATTTCCTTCACTTATTTTGTTGCACTGGCTAGAACTTCCAGCACTATGTTGGATAAAAGTGATGAGAGTGGACATCCTTGTTTTGTTCCAAATCTTAGGAGAAAAGCATTCAGTTTTTCATCATTAAGTATAATATTAACTGTAGGGTTTTTTGCAGATGCTTTTTATCAAGTTAAGTATGTTCTCTATTATTTGTTTGCTGAGAGATTTTTTAAAAACTTTATCATTAACAGGTGTTTTTAATTGTATCAAATACTTTTCCTGCTTCAATTTATATGATCATGTGATTCTTCCTCTTTAGTCAGTACAAATGTTGGGTTACATTGATTTATTTTTGAATATTGAAGCATACTTGCATCCTCGGAATAATCCCTACTTGGTCATGACATATAATTCTTCATATATTGCTAGATTTTATTTGCTTATATTTTATTTAGGATTTTTGTGTCTATGTTCATCAGGAATTTTGGTCTGTGTGGTTTTTTTTTGTATTGTCTTTGTTATGTTTTAGAATTAGGGTAATACTAGCTTCATGAATAAATCAAAAAGTATTCCCTCCTCTTCTATTTTCTGGAAAAGATTGTGTAGACTGGGTGTTAATTCTTCTTTAAATGTTTGGTAGAATTACACAGTGAAGCTTTCTGGGCCTGGATAGTTCTTTTTGGTGGAATGTTTAATTATAAATTCATTTTCCTTAATTGTTGTGGGGCTATTTAACATGTTAACTGCCATGTGAGTTGTATTTAACTCATGCTAATTGTGAGCTCAGGGCTTTGTGAAGCATATGTAACTCACACGTCTCTTCACCTTGGGAGCTGTGTGAACTGCTTTTCAAGGTGCATATAACTCACACACAGAAAACAATAAAAAACAACAAATTTTTTATTAAATTAGAAAGGATTATTTTGTTTTCAAAGTTTTTATTCTATTTTTATAATAAAACACCGTGGCCCCAAGGAAAAAAATTTTTTTCCAGTGTGGCAGTCAATGTGTTAAATGATCTATTTTATATTGGGTGAGTTTTTTTTTTTTTTTGGTGAGGAATTAGTCCATTTCATCTAAGTTGTCAAATTTCTATGTGTAGAGTTGTTCACGTGTAGAGTTATTCGTAATATTTCTTAGTATCCTTTTAATGTTTGCAGAGTCTGTAGTGATATCTTCCGTTTCATTCCTGATGTTGGCAATTTGTGTTTTCTCTGTTTTTTCTCTGTAAGTCTTGCTTGAGGCTTGTAGATTTTATTGATCTTTTCAAAGAAACTGCTCTTTGTTTCACTGATTTTTCTCTATTTTATTTTTATGTTTTCAATTTCATTAATTTGTGCTTTTATCTTTCTTATTAACTTTCTTCTGTTAGTTTTGAGTTTATTTTGCTCTTTCTTTTCTAGGTTCTTGATATGGGAGCTTAGGTTGATTTGAGATTTTTCCTTTTTTAGTGCTATAAATTTTCTTTCAGCATTGCCCACAAATTTTAAATTTTTTTATTTTTATTCAGTTCCATGTAATTTTAAAAATTTCTCTTGGAGCTCTTGCTTTGGCCCATGAATTATTTAAATGTATGTTGTTTAGGTTCCAGGTGTTCAGAGACTTTTCTATTATCTTTCTATTATTGATTTCTAGTTTTATTCCATTGTGATCAGAGAACATACTCTGCATGATTTTAATTATTTTTATTTATTTATTTATTTTTGAAATCAACGACATTTAATTTGCATGTGAATCTGCAACTTGGGCAGGGACATCTCATCTCTGTCCCACTTAGTCCCATCTGAGGCAGCTCCACAGTGGGGGCTGCAATTGTCTGAAGGCTCACCCCCTCACCCCTACATGAGGCTATGCATCTGCTGCAGGGGCTGCCTGGTTCCTCGCAAGATGGTGGCAAGGTGCCGAAGGCCAGCATTCTGACAGAGAGGGAGAGAGATGGAGAGAGAGAAGAGAGAGAGGGAGGAGTGAGAACACAGGTGGAAGGTGCGTCATCTGCCACCTTTTATGCTCTAGCCTTGCAAATTACTTGCAGTGCATGCTATTAGGAGCAAGTCACTAAGACTGGCTCCTATTCGAGGCGAAGGGAAATAGACTCCACCTTTGGACAGGAGGAGTGTCAAGGGAGTTTTGTGGACATGTTTTGATATGACCACTTTCAAGCCCCTTCTACCTCTAAGGAGGCCATGGGCCCTGGCCATGGTGTGTGGCAGTCCCGTGAGGCCCAGGCTTCCCGGGTAGCCCAGCTCTGCCAGTCCCTGAATTCCACTCTCCTTCCCAATCAAGTCTGCACTGTAGATGGAACAGAATGTGGAAGTCAATTCTTTTAAATTTGTTGTGAATTGTTTACTTTGTTTTCCCAGGAGATGATCTGTTTTGATATATGTTTCATTGGCACTTGCAAAGCATGTATATTTTGCTGTTGTTGTGTGGAAAGTTCTGCAAACATTGATTAGGTCCTGTTGGTTGATGTGCTATTGAGTTGTATACCCTTGCTGATTTTCTATCTAGTTATTCTATCAATTGTTGAGAGAGTGTCAAAGTCTTGTGGGTTTATCCATTTATCCTTTCAG
Source organism: Indri indri (assembly GCA_004363605.1). NCBI lineage: Eukaryota > Metazoa > Chordata > Mammalia > Primates > Indriidae > Indri > Indri indri. The sequence continues at coordinate 61,347 of RJWJ010003932.1, forward strand.
TTCTATCAGATTTTGCTTCAATTATTTTATATCTCTGTTGTTTGGTACATATTCACATGGGATTACTATATCTTTTTGGTAGATTGACAGTTTTTTTATATTAATATAGTGTTCTACATCTTTGGTAGTTTTCTTTGCTCTCACATCTAGTTCATCTAATGATATAGTTACTTTGCTTTCTTTTTGTTAATGTTTACATGGTTATTTATTATTTTCTTTTACTTTAAACTAGCTTGTATTGTTATATTTGAAGTGAGTTTCATGTAGACAGCATATCATGCGGTCATGTTTTAAAATCTACACAGCCAATATCTGTCTTTTAATTAACACATTTAGATCATTTACATTTAATGTAATTATTGATACATTATAGCTTAAGTTTGCCATTTGATTTTTTGTTTTCTCTTTGTTCTCTCTCTTTTTTTTGTTTCTGTTTTCTTTTTTCTGCCTTGTTGTGAGTTACTTAACCATTCCATAGCATTCTGTTTTGGTTTATCTTTAGTATTCTTGAATATATCTTTTCATAAAGCTTTTTAAATGGCTGCTCTTGGTATTATATTATGCACATAACACAGTGTCATATACCAGTGTTATTTTACATTTTACCAGTTCAAGTGAAGTGCTTAAATCTTACCTCCCTTTATGCCACTTTACCCTCCCTCATTTATAATAGAATTGTCTTAAATATTTTCTCTACATACATTTAGAACTATATCGGAGAGTGTTATACTTTTTCTTCAGCCCTCAAATATAAGGAGGAGAAAAGTATTATGTTTTCCCCAGTATTCACTTACTGTGTTCTTTCTTCGTGTTTGATGTTCCAAAGTTCTTTCTTTTATCATTTCCTTACTGTTTAGAGATCTTCCTTTAGGCCTTCTTTTTGGACAGCTCTTCCGGAGTCAGATTATTTTAGTTTTCTTGCATCTGAGAATGTCTTGATTTCCCCTTCATTCATGAGGGATATTTTCATTAGACATAGGCTTCTGGGTTAACAGCTCTTTCAGCACTTGAAAAGTGTTCTGTCACTTCCTTCTGGTCTCCATGGTTTCTGATGAGAAATTCACTGTCATTTGAATTGTTTCCACCTATAGATAAGGTATTATTTCTCTCTTGCTGCATTTAAGACTTTTTTTTTTTGTCTTTAGTTTGCCAAAATTTGAGTATGAAGTGTCTTGATGCGTATGTATTTGGATTTATCCTCTCTGGGGCTTGCCCAGAGAGGCAAGATTAGAGAGAAGCAGATCAGAGAAGGGACTTGCATGCCTAGGTGATGCCACTCAGCAGCCTTGTGGGGAGTCTCTAAGTAACAGAACTATGAAAAGCAGCTGGCTTGGGGTCTTTATTGCTGCTGAGTTTATCTCATCTATGGTTAGTGGATGTTGGGTGCAGTTTCATGGGCTGTGCAAAACAGACAGTCTCTACATGGTTAAAAATCTGCTTATTTGAACTCTGTTAAAAACAAGTGGACTTGTAAAAATTTGAGTTTGGTACTAGCAGGCTTTTGAGGATATCAACCTGCTGTGAAGAAGTAAACAACCTAGGGGCCAATACACAGAGGCCATATTTGGCTCATTTATACGACACAGCTGACACTCCTCTAAGCCTCCTGTGATACCACCTCTGACACCTTGGGTGCTGACGTTCCTAGGTAGTCTTCCTTCTTGTTTACACTTTCCAGAGTTTTCTTTACTTTATATATAATGTATAGAGTTTTCAGTTATAATTAGAGGGAGCAATAGGGAAAAGTACATCGACCTTCTGGAAATGAAGTCCCAGGCCATTCCTGTATTATTGGGTAATATTTTATTGTATGGACGTACCACATTATCTTTAGCCATTCACATGCTGATGGATATTTGGATTGTTTCCAGTTTTTGACTACTGTTAGTAAAGTTGCTATGAACATTCACCTAAAAAGAGTCAACTATACTTTGTACAAGCAAAGATTCTCTCACTTTTTCCAACATGAGGAGATACAAAGTTCCAACAAACATTGGAAGACAGTCCCTGTATGCATCTCATCAAATTCAGTGATGATCTTCTCCAAATAATCTGTTATCTTCATATTAAATGATAAAATTAACTATCTCCACTAACACTTGTAAAAATAAGAGGAATGAGAAGAGAGCAAGAACACATACACACGTACACACACACAATAAGCAAAGAAAAAAGTGTGCACAGCCGCTACAGTCCATATTTCTAAAAGTGATCACAAGGCTGTAGCTGATATTTATAATTTCCTTCTCCCTCTCTCCATGTTTCCAGGAAACCTCAGCTTGTATGTGTTCTGTACCTGGTGGAATGACCCAAATGTTTGTTCCTGAAGAGCCAAAATTGTCCTGCCTTTTTTTGGCTTCTACAGTTTTTCATCGACTTTGATTGTTGAACATGGAAATACTAAGAGATGGTCCAGAGAATCCTCTGCATTTTAGACATAGTCGTTTTTGCTCTCATTCAGTGGCAGTAACCTAATTTTCCGTCAGTAATCAGGATCAATTATTCCAGTGGCACGAGGAGTTCAAATGGCCATGTGACTTGTCTCAACCTCCAGTTCAAAGGAACCATTATTTTTTGTCCTGATAGAAGCATTTCTTTCCTTTGTTTGGGGGAACAAAGATATCCAAACCTGCAGAACTCAAGGTTGCGAAGATAGGAATTAAAAATTATGCTAGCAAAATTTAAGCGTAATAGTGAGAAGAGCCACTCTCACTTCCACCCTTTGATTCCTGAATTGACATGTTTTGGCTGTGGGGGAAACAGCGTCATATATTGGTCACCAATGCAACTGTGTACTGAACCCTGTATGACAGAATCCCATCTTTTCATGGTATTGTTTGCCAGCTGTTTCTATAAGTAAGCCTTCAGCATACACTCTATCATTCTATCAGTCCTGCTGTTTTAGAGTGATGGGGCATGCAGTACCATGGATGTGAGCCCATTGCTACACTTCTTTTGCTGTGAAAAGAGTTCCTTGATCAGAAACAATGTATGTAGAATATCATGATGGTGATAAGGCATTTGTGATTTCCCGGATGGAAGTGCTGACAGAAGCACAGTTAGAGATGACAAATTCATGTCCAACATATATGCCTAGTCCATTGAGGACATACTGTTTCCCCCTTCGTGATTATATGGATGCAATATAATCAACTTGCCAGTAAGTAGGTGCTGGCTAGTCCCTCGAGGGAATTATATTATACCTAAGGCTCAGGGTTGGGCTCTACTCTTGGCAAGTTAGACAGTTGGCTATAGCAGCAGCTAAGTCAGCCTTGGTGAGGCAAGTCCATGTTGTTGAGCTCATGTATAACTGTGCCCATGCCCACTTTGCACATGAACAAACACTAGGGCGATTGGTATCCACAGAACATTTCGTCTCGTCCATGTTATGAAGAGCATCCTCTACAGTGGATGTCCTTTGGTGAGCATTCACATGGAACATAAATATCTTCCTACTCTGTGTTCATTCATAGAGATTAATTCCCACATGTTTCACAAAATTTAGTAAATTTTTGGTCATTGTTTCTTCAAAACTTTTTCTGAACCAATCTCTTTCTCTTCTAATTTTGGCACTCCAATGTCACAAATGTTAGACCTTTTGGTATTGTTCCATAGGTTCCTGAGGTTGCGTTTGTTCTTTAAATCTTTTGTTTTTGTCATTTAGATCAGATAATTTCTTCTAACCTATGTCCAAGTTTGCTGGCTCTTTCCTCTGTCATCTCCATTCTGCTATTGAGCTCATTCAGTGAAGTTTTATTTCACATGTTCATATTGTCTTTTTAGTTCTAAAATTTTCACTTTTAAAATGTTTTTTATTTCTCTATTTTTAGGTCTACTTTTCCATTCATTGTAAGTGTTTACCTTTACTTCATGAGGCATGTTTGTAACAGCTCTTTAAAGTATTTGTCTGATGATTCCAACCTCTAGATCATCTCAGAATTGGCATCTGTTGAATATAGTTTTCCTTGAGAATTGGTCACATTGTCCTGGTTATTTGAACATTGAGTACTTTTTTATTGTATTTTGAATATTTTGAACATTATGTTATAATATACATCTTTGGGTTGCATTAAATTCTTTGGGGAATGTTAACTTTATTGTTTTAGCAGGTAATCCATCTGATTAGGTTCAAAATGCAAGTTCTTGCTTGCCATCTGCAGGCAGTTTTTCCAGTGCTGGCCTAGTTTTCCAAACCTTTATTATAGTTTTTTGGGTCTATTCCATGCATGAGCCACTCTGCAACATGGGCGTGGATGATATTATTGTTCAGATTTCAAAGTGTTTGCTATGGTGTATTGGATGGATATTGTGCATGCACAGCTTAGGAGTGAGGCTGGAACTTGTGGCAGAATTAGGGGATCCATCATCACAGGCATTTATGATTTCTTTGTGTTAGGAACATTACAATTCCACTCTTTTAGTTATTTTAAAGTATACCCTAACTTATTGTTGATTATAGTCACTTTGTTGTGCTATCCAATATTGTTCATTCTATCTAACTATATTTTTGCAACCATTAACCATCCCTGCTTTTTCCCCCACTCTGTGGTACCCTTCCCAGCCTCTGGTAACCATCATTCTAGTCTTTGTCTCCACGCGATCAATTGTTTTTAATATCTAGCTTCCACATGAGTGAGAACATGCAAGATTTGTCTTTCTGTGCTTGACTTATTTCACTGAATGTCCTCCACTTACATCCATATTGTTGCAAAGGGCAGAATTTCATTTTTTATGGCTATGTAATATTCCATTGCGTACATGTACAACAATTTCTTTATCTATTCATCCGCTGTTGGACACTTAGGTTGATTCCAAATCTTGGCTATTGTGAATAGTGCTGCAATAACATGGGAGTGCATGTCTTTTTGATATACTGATTTTCCCTCCCTTGGATATATACTTAGCAGTGGGATTGCTAGGTCCTATGGTAGTTCTATTCTCAGTTTTTTGAGGAACCTCCATACTGTTTTCAACAGTGGTTGCACTAATTGACATCCACACCAACAGTGTATGAGAGTTCCTCTTTCTCCACATCCTCACCACCATTTGTAATTGCCCGTCTTTTTGATAAAAGCCATTTTAACTGGGGTGAGATGATATCTCATTGTAGTTTTGATTTGCATTTCTCTGATGACTAATGGTGTTGAGAATTTTTTCATATACCTGTTGGCCATTTATGTGTCTTCTTTTGAGAAATGTCTATTCAGATCCTCTGCCTATTTTTTAAATCAGATTATTTGATTTTTTCCAATTGAGTTGTATGTATCATATATTTTAGTTATTAATCCCTTGTCAGATGGGTAGTTTGCAGATATTTTCTCCCATTCTGTGGGTTGTCTCTTCACTTCGTTGATTGTTTCCTTTGCTGTGCAGAAGCTTTTTAGCTTAATGTGATCCCATTTGTCCGATTGTGCTTTAGTTGCCTGTGCTTTGGGGGTATTACTCAAGAAGTCTTGCCTAGACCAATGTCCTGAAACATTCCCCAATGTTTTCTTTTAGTAGTTTCATAGTTTGAGGTCTTAGGTTTAAGTATTTAATCCAGTTTGATTTGATTTTTGCCTATGGTGCATAAGGTTCTAGTTTCATCCTTCTGCATATGGATATACAGCTTTCCCAGCACATTTATTGAAGAGATTGTCCTTTCCCCACTGTATGTTCTTGGTAACTTTGTTTGAGATAGGTTCACCATAGATGTGTGGACTTATTTCTGGATTCTCTGTTTATACACATTGGTATATGTGTCTGTTTTCATGCCAATACCATACTGTTTTGGTTACTACAGCTCTGTAGTATAATTTAAAGTCAAGTAATGTGATTCATTCAGTTTTGTTTTTTTTTTTGCTCAAGATGGTTTTGGCTATCCTGGGTCTTTTGTGGCTCCATATAAATTCTAGGATTATTTTTTCTATCTTTGTGAAGAATGTCATTGGTATTTTGGTGGAAATTACACTGAGTCTGTAGAGTGCTTTGGGTATGGACATTTTAACAATACTGATTCTTCAAATCTATTAGCATGGAAGATATTTCCATTTTTTGGTGCCCTCTTCAGTTTCTTTCATCAATGTTTTATGGTTTTCATTACAGAGATCTTTTGCTTCTTTGGTTATGTTTATTCCTAGGTATTTTATTTTATTTGTAGTTATTATAAATGGGATTACTTACTTAGCTTCTTTTTCAGATTGTTTACTATTGGCATATGGAAATGCTACTGATTTTTTATATGTTGCTTTTGTATCCTACAACTTTGTTTATAAGTTCTAACAGTTTTTTTTTTTTGGAGTCTTTAGGTTTCTTTAGATCTAAGATCATATAATCTGCAAACAAGGATAATTTGACTTCTTCTCTTCCAATTTGGATGCCCTTTATTTCTTTCTCTTGTCTGATTGCTCTAGCTGGAATTTCCAGTGCTATGTTGAATAACAGTGGTGAAAGTGGGCATCCTTGTCTTTTTCCAGATCTTAGAAGAAAGGCTTTCAACTTTTCCCAATTTAGTATGATACTAGCTGTGGGTCTGTTATATATGCATTTATCATGTTGAGGTAAGTTCCTTCTATATCTATGTTTTTGAAAGTTTTTATCATGAAGTGATGTTGAATTTTATTGATTGCTTTTTCTGCATCAGTTGGAATAATCATATGGTTTTTGTTCTTTGTCCTGTTGATATGCTGTATCACACTGATTGATTCATATATGTTGAACCATTCTTGCATCCCTGGGATGAATCCCACTTGATCATGAAGAATAATCTTTTTAATGTGTTGTTGAATTCAGTTTGCTAGTATTTTGTTGAGGATTTTTGTATCTGTGTTCATCGGAGATATTGGCCTATAGTTTGCTTTTTTTATTGTGTCTTTGGTTTTGGTATTGGGTGATACTTCTCTCAGCATTTTAAGATCTCTGTCTGCTGCATAGTTCTGCAGTAGGTCCACCACTGGATCAAAGTCAGATATAAAAGAGGAGAAAACAAGGAAACTCATCCCTTGAAATCAACCACTCTTTAAGTACTGTCTCCCTTCCCCAATCTATCTGCTATTGTTAATTTTTAGAGTCTGCAAGTAGTTTGTTTTTTTGTATTTTATCTGAGTTTTTAGCTATAGCCAGTGGGAGAAAGAATTGAAGTGGGCTTACCTCATTTTGGTTGTCACTAAAATTTCCCAACAACTATGTTCTTGAAGATGTTGCTAGGACTTTGGAGTACGCAGCCTGCGAATTGAGTGGCTTTATTCATGTGTTTGCACTAGGAACGGAACATACTGGTGAGTGGGATCTTGAGTGTAGTGCACCAATGAGAAATACAGAGTCCTGATTTCCACAAAAAAGGGCTAGAAGTGACTTTTTTTGTAATCTATGTGCAAATTTCTAATTTTTGAGGAACATACCATTGCATGCTATTTGTTGAAATGCTTTGGAAATAGGATATTTTTGCCAAAAACATGATGTCTGCTGAGGTATAAATGCAGCTGGTGCCTGCAGAGGTCAAGGGTTGTCATTAATATCACGTAGGCTCTTTAGTTGAGTCTTCACTGAGGTCTGGAACCCCTGGTAAGGCCACATAACTATTTTTCTTTCTTATGATAAGAAATAGCACTAACAATTTAAGACCTCTATTCTTAGGTAAGGTAGGCCCAAACCATGCCCCCTACCTTGAAAGTTTTGCTATATATACACACTGAGGGATGGAGAACATCATTTTCATTCTCTTGTTTAAAGTTTTTTGTTTAGCAATCTACTTATTTAATCTTTTGATACAGGTGTGGTTTCTGTCAAAAGGAATTTGTATTTGGCTTTCACTGTAGACTCTCAAGTTTTGCTTTATAAAAAGTAACAAATAAATTAAAGAGAAATTTGTTCCTTTCACTCCCAAATAAGGCAAAAAGAAGTTATAATTGGAGTTTGCTTTGAACTCACAATTTTTGCCCAGCGAAAGTAATACAAAGTGTCATGACATTCAAGTCCCTCCCTTTCCTGGGACAGTTTGCTTGGGCCGGCAGGGATTCAGCTTTAAGTTGCAGGTGACCCTTTTGCCACTGGCTTTAGTCACTGAGGGAGAAATATCAGATCTGGGGTCAAAAGCTTTTAGATCAGGAAATATTCCGCTACTTAGGGAAATGGTTGGGTAGAAGGCAGGTTCTATCCAGATATTGCTTGGATTTTGCATTTGACAGAATTAAAGGGCATGTGAAACCCTTTAGTCAGTCTCTGTTACCTAGGGTTTTGAAAACTCATTTTATCCTAATTAAAAATAATTGAAGTACCATTTAGTCCAGAGAGAGGGCCAGCCTCAGGCTTGGTGGACCCTGAAGCATTAGACAGGTCTGACCTAACACTTGCAAACACTTTACTCCCGGGGCAACACTGTCTTGTGGTAATCCTTCTCACTGAGACCTCAAGTTTAAAGAGGATCCATAATGAGTGTTTGGAAGAGGGAGTTTAAGAAAAGCTGTATTAATGCTGTTTTTTTTTTTTGGCCTAAGCAGCTCACTAATTAGGGTCCCCAGGCAGTATGGCTCAATGGCTCAAGCCCCTTGGCACAATCTCATGTATAGATTAAATCTCCCCCTCACTCCCAAAGGCCAGAGTGCCAACTAGGGGGTCCTGTAGAAGAGGCTTCTTGCAGTGATCTGGGGTAGAAAGAACCAGAAATCCATGTCTGAGAAAAAGCCAAAATCAACCCTAAGATCATGGCACAGGTGGAGGGGGGTGAAAGGGGGCTTCAGAGGACAATGAGTCAGGAATGTGGAGGAAATGAAAGTGCTGCAGGAATAAAATAGGGGTGGTCCTGGCAGGCTGGGGGCATCGGTGCACCTGCCGTTTACATTTATTGGTTAGGGTGGCGTAGGATGGGGTGGGGGTGGGGGACCGATGTGGGTAGGATCTTAGGTGGCCCTAAAGGTATAGGGTCTCGTCAGCCACTACTGAAGAGGTCTCTTTGGAACTTATTTCCCTTTCTCTTTGTCACAGTTGTGGCGATAGAATCAGTTGCAAATAAATATTTTTCAATCTGTTATATTTCCTTTTTTGTAGATGTATTATTTTCAAATACTTTATTATGAAATTAAATGTGCTAAATGGTAAAAACAAAATAAAACAAAGAACAAAAACTTGGAAAGCACAAAAAAAGAACTGAGAAGAAAATAAAAATGCACCAGTCATCAGAACACACAGAGGTAAGTACTTTTGGTATTTTGGTGAATTTCCTACCTGGCATTTCGGTGAATTTCCTTCCACTCTTTCTTTTTTAAACTAAGTAGCAATCCCTACCCCCATATTGCTTAGATTCATTTATTCTAAAAATAAATGCAGTGAGGCTCTACTTTGTACATGACAGTGTTCTAAGCACTGTTACGTATGGCAGGAATGAAGCCGACAAAATCTTTGTCCTCTCTTGCTGCCATGCTGGTGAGGATGTTGGGGGGAGACAAACATGAGCAGATAAGTAAAATATGTGGCATGTTAGATATGAGGGCTAGGGAGAGAACAAGGCACAGGACGGGCAGGGACTCAGAGTTGGGCAGAATTGCAGTTTTTAAAAGGTCATCGGAGAAGGGCTTACTGAGAAGGGGACGTTTGAATGACTCCCTAAGATACTGAGGAAGAGGGAGTAGCAGGTGCAAAGGCCTGGACATGGATGAGTGCCAGAGGTGTGTGAGCAGTGTCAAGGAGGCCCGTGTGCCTGGTGCAGAGTGGGGAGATTGGCAGGAGACGAGGTCAGGGCAGACGTGACCTACTGGAGTGACTTAGGCCTCTGCTTTGGCCACAATGAGAAGCCCACGGAGTGTTCTGAACAGAGGAGGAATGTGATTTGATCATATTTACTAGAATGGCTCTGGCTGACAGGGTGTGTGGTGGGCAAGGGAGGAAGCAGTTAGACCAGAGAGGGGGCCATTGTGATAATCTAGGGGGAGATGATGGTAGCTTTGTCCAGGTGACAGCACCAGAGGTGGTGAGAAGGGCTAGATTTGGAGATAAAATGACACGGGCTTACTGATGGACTAGATGTGGGATGTGAACGAGAGGAGTTCAGAATGTCTTGACATTTTTGGCCTGAGCAATTGGAGGGATGGAATTACCATTAACTGTGCCGGGAAAGACTTCAGTAGGAGCAGGAATTTGAGGGGAAGACTAGGAGCTTGATTTTGGACTGTTAATTTCGAGATGCCTATTAGGCTTCCAGGGAGAGATGCTGAGCAGGCAGTTAGATATGTGAGTCTGGAGTTTAGGTGCAAGGTCGAGGCTGGACATATAATTCTGGGAATCATCATTGGCATGTAGGTGGTATGAAAAGCAATGAGATCAGATGAGATCATGAAGGGATTCAGTGTAGTCGGAGAAGTGAAATGGTCCAAAAATTGACCCATAGGGTAGGCCAGAGTTAGGAGATCAGGGAGATGAGTCAGAAAAGAGACCATGAGGTGGGAGGATACCAAGGACACCTGGTGTCCAGGAATGTTGAAGGGGGAGGGACAGCTGAGCCAGCAACTGTCCGAATGATGCAGACAGGCTGCGCAGCACAGGGAGAGAGGGTGTGGGGAGACTGTGCTTGGGTGAGAGGTGTTTTTGGAGCTGTGGTTTATGGATGAGAAAATATGTGAGCTTTGAAGGACTGTCAGATGGAGAAAGAAGGGAAGGACGCACGTTTCGGGATGGGACTATTTGAACGAAGTCGAGAGAACTGAAAGTGAATGTGTTCAGTGGAGTACAGGGTACGGCTGGGGAGATGTAAGATGAGGCTGGAAAAGTCCCAGCGTGCCTTGAATGCTCTACTGAGGGAAAGGGAAAAAGTATTGGAATGGTCGTTTGTTGAAATTGACTGATAATTAATGAACTCGTTCCAGTTTATTTTCATGACAAAATAACTAGGTCAACATAATTGTTTCTATTTTACAGATGTGGACAATGAAATTCTGGTGAAGTAACTTGCCCTATCCCCCACAACTTATAAGTGGTTAGAGCCAGAATTCCAACTCAGACCTGTTTTGCTCAAAGCCTTTGCTATTTTCAAGTAACCGTGCTGCCTTCCTCAAAGACTTGAATGGAGGTGTTAAGTGACACAGCTGGATCAATGTTTTGGGTAGGTATCTGGCAGCAGCTGAGGCACGGGTTTAGGGCAGGCATGGTCTCTGAAATTGGCTCAGATGGGAGAACACTTACACAGCCGACGTGTGCTTTTGAATTTTTGACCTTGTATTTTCAACAAGGTGAGCTGGCCAGGTGAGCCACACCATCCAGAGCAGGGAGCACGTGCTGGGGTGTGGATTGGAGAAAACTTCAGACACATTTGCCCTCGGTGGCTGTACCCTGTTAGTGGTCCAAAATTATTTTGTCAACATCTGTGGCATGTTTCACCATGTGGAACATGTGATACCATTTAGACAAAAGACTTAGCAAAGTAAAGCCCAGAATGACCCAATTAAAGGAAAAAGCTTTGCTTCTCATGCAAGTCTAAGGAGACCCATTTTCAAGTTAATGTCATTACTGTCCCTGGCGGTGGGGGCAGAGCATAATTCTCAGAGCGACTTCTGCACTAGAACCTTATTATGATGATGAGTGTAAAGAAATATCCATGAGATGTGCACATCTGAGGATAACGAGAACCCCAAACCATGACATGTCCAATGAACTGTTTAATTGGAAAGAATTTTATCGGAGACGGCGGCCGTCCTCCTGGCTCTCCAGCTACGGTGGGAAGTTATGGAGTGTCGATCATCATCAACGCTGCCCACAGCCCAATGGCAGAATGCAATCATATAAATGCAAATGATGCTGTAATTAAAGAGGGAAGAGGCAAGAAGCAAAAACATTTAGCTGAGTGTGGCCTTCAGAGTCCTCCAGTGCCTTTGAGAGTCCAGCAGGCTCTTAGGGTTTGCTTTGAAATCATCGCCGACGTGGTTGACGGGGGCAGGAGGTTAATGAGGAGGAGTTGCCGGGGTGGTGCGACACTAATTCACGGCCACTCAGGGGTGTCGGGTTGACGGGAGTCTGACCCCTCATAGAAGGAGAAAGGTAGGGTCCCTCTTATCTCCTGTTCCTCTTCATCGCCTTTCAGGGACCCAGCACTGGGGCGTGGTGAAAGAGGGAGAAGGAACAGGGGTGTTCTTCACATGGGGAGGCAAAGCTAAGACTCTTTTCATTGGCTGTAATCACATCTCTTTTTTTAATTTAATTTTTTGAATAGTCCTAAGATTCAATTCCAAAGTAAAATGAAATATATAAACAAATGAAAACTCTTCTTTTCCACCTTTAGCCCCTGCCCAGTCCCTCCCGCCTCCAACCCCGGGAAGCACTGTCATTAGCATTCTCTGTGTCTTTTCAGAGTACTTTTATGCTTACACAAGCAAATATTACTATATACTCTAATTTTTCCCCATTTTTATGTAGAAGGTCACATATACTTTGCTTTTTTTCACTTAACATATCATGGAGCCCTTTCCATACCAGCATGAAGAAACACCCTTATCCTTTTTTACAGCTGCTCAGCACTCCATTGGAAGAACCATACTTTACCAATCCCCTGTTCTTGGACATTTCGTTTATTTCCAAGATTTTGCTACTGCAAGCAGGTGCCATGGATTGGTGTGTCTGCTTTCCCCACTGTATTCTGAGCTCTGCGAGGGCCGTGTCCCAGGCCTTATTCATTTTGGTATTCATAACACACAATACACTCTCTAATAAATAGTAAATGCTCAGATAAGGTGAATGTAATTCAGTTAAACAGCACTCAAAAAACCCCACATGGGCAGCCATGATGAACACATAGTCAGCTTGCCTGCAGGCCAAGTGGACGGCTGCCCAGGGTGGGTGATTTCAGTAGGACTGGTAAGACTTCATTCTCTCTCCCACCCAACTCCGAATCTTTTAAGACTTTCTGGATCATACCTGAAATTCCTCTATTCCTTTTATCCCTTAGCTTCCTGCTCTCACTCTTGTTAAACAGCAAATGCTCCACCCATGTATTTGCATCATCCAGCTCTCACTGGTGGTCTTTGGTTTGCCCATCTCTGGCTGCTACATCACATATTCTGACCATTTTAGTGACTATGAGGGTCTTAGGAACCTGAGGGACAGATACCTAAAACTCGCAGTGCCAAGTCATAACGGGCTCTCATTCATGCTGGCAGATGGTCTCTTACCTGGTTGGGCTTGGAGTAGAGACTCAAACCCAGATGGACAGGGCTCAAATTCCAGCTCTGTCACTTAGTAGTGTGCGACATTGGGCAAGTCTCTTAATCACTGTGTCTTTATTTCTTTATCTATTAAGTAGAGGTTCTTATTGTTACTGTCTTAGTCCTTTTGGACTACTATAACAAAAAAAGTGAAGATTGGGTGGCTTATGCAACAGAAATTTTTTTCTCACTGTTCTGAGACAGGCTGAGAATTCCAAGATTAAGCCAGATTCAGTGTCTGGTGAGGGTCCATCTTCTCCCTGTGACCACACATGGTGGAAAAAACAAGGCAGCTCTCTAAAGCCTCCTTTATAATGGCACAAATACCATTTATGAGGACTCTTCCCTCACGATCTAATCACCGCCCCAAGGCCCTAGCTTCTGACCATCACCTAGGGGTTAGGAATCCAACATATGAACTTCAGGGGATGCAAATATTCAGACCATAGCACCTACCTCATAGCATTGTTGAAAGGAGCCATGAACACATGTGGAGTACTTACCAGTGGTCATGTAGTAAGTGCTGTGTAAGGTATTGGTCTTGGGGGTGGGCAGCAGGGTGAATGCCTGCTCTCTGCTTTGAATCTCTGCCAGCATACCTGGGCAACTGGCTCAAAGCAGGGAGGGGTTGGCCCTCTCCTGATTACTTTTCTCGGGCAGAAATTTTGGGTCACTGGTGATATCAAATTGAAATGGTCCTACCTCGTTTAAGGAACTTTAGTTATGACATAGAATCACAACTACCTTATTGCATTTGGAACACTGGGCAGGGAAAGTTTCTTTTCCTCCCTCTTATTATGTGATAAAACACTAAAAACACAGGCAAGCATACTTTTGAGACGGAGGGACCATTTGCATGGACGTTGCCAACATTCAACACTTCTTTCCTATGTTGCATTTGAATTGTTTGTTTCCTTGAAATGAACACACAGATCCTTGATGAGTTTTTCTTAAGGGCAATAGAAAGTATCCACAGCCTGTTAATTCCATCAATTTCCAAGTTAAAAGGATAACCCATGCCATGGTGATAGCACAGGGTCCCACCTGTATGCTTCCAGAATGCAACATACTTAACCCTATAAATGGAATTTAAACATTTTACAGAATTAATTATACATGTACCTGGCTGGTTTTCCATGAGCTGTCATGCAGCACCCATTGTTTGAACAAAGAAGGGAGGGCTGTTCTTAGTCAAAGTTGTGCAGGTGCATATGGGTAGAATTTATGTGACACCTCCCAGACTTCACTAATAAGCCCTTGCTAAAATATGAAGTCCTAGGCCCCACCACAGAGAAGGTGATTCAGTGCATCTGGGATTAGGTTTGGAATTTGAATTTTCACTCTGTGCCCCAGGTGATTCTCATGCCCTGGTAAGTCTGGGAAACATTTGCAGGGTGGTTAAGGCTCTAGCAGACTTGGGTTTGAATCCTGACTCTTCTACTTACTGGCTTTATGACATTGGTCAAGTTACTTACTTCACCTGTCGAAACCTCACTCTTCTCATCAGCTAAACAGGGATTATAATAACATGCCCTCAAAAGGTTGTTGTAAGTTTAAGTGAGAAAGTAGATGAAAATGATAAGCAAAGCTCTTGACACGTAACACCTCCTGCAAATAACATCTCATTTAACCCCCAGAAGGACACTAAGGGGCAGTGCCATTACCAAAATTGATCCTCATTTTGAAGATGAGAAAGCTGATACACAAAGAAGCTAGCCAGTAAGTGCCAGAGCTAGGCATAAAATCCAAACAGCTTCAGTTGAAGTAGCCCATGACAGGCATGCCCAGCTGATTTTTTCTTATTTTTTTGTAGAGACAGGGTCTCACTGTGTTGCCCAGACTGGTCTTTTTTTTTTTTTTTCCCTGTTTTTTCTTTCTTTTTTTTTTTTGTCTTTAGAAGGAATCAGGCTGGTCTTGAACACTTGACCTCAAGCGATCCTCCTGCCTTGGCCTCCGAAAGTGCTAGTGCTACAGGCATAAGCCACCGTACCTGGTCTCAGTATTATACATATCTTAAAAGCCATCAAAGAGCAGTGAGTGCAAGGAAATTTCAAAAAACTAGACTCCGGAAAGATCAGTCCTTTTTAGGTGAGCCAGGGATGGAGGAAACTTTGATATTTGGGGTCAGTTGCTGAGGTTAGGGGCATTGTGGGCAAAACAGCGAGGCTGACAGAAAAATAGAGTCTTGGTTGGGATGAGAAGCAGCCAAATTTTTGACAAATCTATGGCTGATATTTGGATTTGAATGTGGAAGAGATTTAAATGCAACATAATCTGCTTTGTCCAGTAATTCTCTCACACAGAAATCCTGTGGAATAAACAAAGGCTGCGGGCAGTGGCTCATGCCTATAATCCTGGCACTCTGGGAGGCCAAGGCAGGAGGATCACTTGAGGTCAGGAGTTCAAGACCAGCCAGAGCAAGAGTGAGACCCTTTCTCTACAAAAAAATAGAAAAATTAGCTGGGCGTGGTGGTGTGAGCCTGTAGTCCCAGCTACGTGGGAGTCTGAGGCAGGAGGATCACGTGAGCCCAGGAGTTTGAGGTTGCAGTGAGCTATGATGATAGCATTGTACTCCAGCCAGGGTGACAGAGCAAGACTCTGTCTCGAAAAAAAAAAAAAAAAGTATGACAGTTTAAAGTTAAAATTGTTACGTTGTCCTGTGAGATTTATATAATATCAGTATAATATATATGAAGACTATAAGATAAAGGGTGGAAAATGGGTGTGTTAGTTTTCTATTGCTGATAACAAATTACTACAAATATAGTGGCTTAAAACAACCAAATTTATTAGCTCACAGTTTTTTAGGTCAGAAATCCATCATGGTTCAATTGGATTCTCTGCTTAGGGTCTTACAAGGCCAAAATTAAGGTGCTGATTGGGTCGGGTTTGTATTTGGAGGCTCTAGAGAAGAATCTGCTTCCAAGCTCATTTAGTTTGTTGGTGAAATCCAATTGCTTGTGGTTGGAGGACTGAGGTCCCTGTTTCCTTGATGGCTGTCAGCCAAGGGCTGCTCAATTTCTAAAGGCTTCCCACATTTCTTGGTATATGGGCCCCTCCATCTTATAGCCAGCAATGACACTTCAAATTCCCCTTGTACTTTGAGTCTCTGACTTTCTCTTTTGCTACCAGCCAGAGAACACTCTCTGCCTTTAAAAGATTTACCTGATTGGGCTAAACCCACCTGGATAATCTCTGTATCTTAAAGTGAACTGACTTTGGACTTTAATAATTAATACCTGTAGCAGCAGTACTCAGATTGCTATTTGATTGAATAACCAGGGATAGGAATATTAGGGGCCATCTTTAAAATTCTACCCATCACAGTAGATAAATGGACCTGTGCTATTGCAAGTTTTTAGCACTTTAAATAAAGTGGTACAATATTAACTTGAAATAGACTGTGAAAAGTTAAGGATGTATATTGTAGTCCTTACAGCAACCATAAAAACTATAATTCAAAGAGACATAGCTAACTCAGCCACAAAAAACAATGGTGAACTAGCACCTCTTGTATTAGCCTGGACAGAGCTAGAGCCCATTTTACTAAGAATGGAAAAACAAGCACCACATGTACTCACCATCAAATTGGTATTAACTGACCAACACTGATGTGCACATATGGTAGTAACATTCACCGCGTGTCGGGCAGGCGGGGCGGGGAGGCAGGGATGGGTATATACACATCTAATGGGTGCGGTGTGCACTGTCTGGGGGATGGACATGCTTGAAGCTCTGACTCCGGGCAAAGGCAATATGTATAACCTAAACATTTGTACCCCCATAATATTCTGAAAAACAGAACAAAGAGACATAGTTAAAAAGCCAAAAAATTCTAAAAATTATTTATTTAATCCAAGTAAAATCAGGAAAAGAGGAGCAGAGGAACAATAATAGAGGAGACAAACAGAAAACACATAGAGAAATAGTTAAACACTACTCAGAAATAAAATGAGTGACCTGTTGATAGATACAATAATCTGAATGAATCCCCAAATTCATCCACCATAAGCCTCAAAAAAGACTGCATATTATATAATTTCATTTATGTAAATTACTAAAGTACTAAAAATAACCTATAGTGGAAAAAATCAACAGTTGTTGCCTTTGGGAGGGATGCAGGGATTTGTTGGGAAGTGACATGAAAGAATGTTTTGGGGTGATAGTAATGTTCCATATTTTGAAAGAGGTTTGGGTTGTCCATGTGTATGCATATGACAGGTGTCATCAAACGGTACACTTAAGATCTGTGCATTTCATTGTATGTAAATTTTACTGCAAAAGAAAAAAAGTAAGTTAATATTAACTGTAGTTGAGACATGTGCTAAAGTATTTATGGTGAAATGTACTTACATCTGCAACTTGCTTGCATAAAATAAGGTGAATTGATGAATAGAGAGGTGGATAAATGATAGCTATGTAATAAAACATTATAATCAAATATCAATTGTAGAGTCTAGCTAGTGAATATGTAGTATAAAATCCTTTCAACATTCCTGTATGTTTGAAAACTTTCATAAGGAAATATAGCTAAAAAAAAGAAGGTACAATAAAACATTTTCAGAGAAACAAAAGCTGAGAGAATTTGTTACCAGTGGACCTGTGGTATGAGAAATGCTAAAGGAAGTTTTTCAGGTGGAAGGAAATTGCTACCAGATGGAAATTTAGATTTATAGAAAGAAAAGAAGACCAACGGAAATGGTAAGAGAAATTTTTTTTCTTTATTCTTTATATTCCTTAAAGCCAATTGACTGTTTAAAGCAACAATGATGATAGTGGATTGTGGCACTTAAAATATATGTAGAAGTAAAATTTACAAAAATAATAGTACAAAGGGCAGGAGGGGTATAAATAGAATTATACTTTGTAAGTTTCTTCATTATACAAAAAGTGGTGTAATATTAATTCTAGGCAGACTATGACAAAGAGGTATATCTTAATTTTGAGGGCAATCACAAGACAAACATAGTTATAGCCAAAAAGGCAATAAAGGAGATAGAATATACAACTAAAAAATGCTTGATTAACCCAAATAAAAGGGGAACAAAGGGAAAAAAAACAGAAAAGTAGAAAATAAGAATTACATTAAATATAAATGGATGAAACATGCTGTTTACAAGGCAGAGACTGACAGATTGGATAAGAAAGTAAGACTCAACCCTATGCTGTTTAAGAGATATACACTTGAACTACAAAGACAAAAACAGGTCATAGTAAAAGGAAGAAAAACATATGTCATACAAATACTAAGCATTAGGAAATTGGTGTTATACCAATTTATAACTGGTAGGCTATATAAAAATCACATGAGGAACATTGTTAGAGATAAAAGGGGTCATTCCATAGTGAGAGGCTGCATTTTAGTTTAAATATCTCTACAAACGATTCTGAATTTCAGTCATATTGTTGAACTGTTTGTCTAAATCTGTTTTATATCTGAGGTTTGTATTTTTTCTCTTTTCCTCTCATCTCTCATTTATCTCTTTCCTCTCTAATATCATTCATTTGCTATAAAGTACTTTTTTCATTTTCATTTTATGAAAAACTTCTTTGCAAAGATAAAATCAATTTTAAAGAATTGCTAGCAGTTCCATACTAACAATGAGTCTGCCTTCTTTTCATCCTGTTCCCCTGTAGTTCTGGTCCACAAGCATATGCAGTTTTTATAACTGAAGTTAAAGCATGGATACAATTTTGTGTTCTGGTTATTTACCAGTAAATATCGTTTTGTTTCAATAAAACACTTTGTTTATACTGCATGTATTATGGCAAGGTTTTTCGACCTTGGCACTATTGACACCTTGCACTAGATAATTATTTATTTTTGGGAGCTGTCCTAGGCATTGCAGGATGCTTAGTAGCACCCCTGACCTCCACCCACCAGGATTCCAGTAGGCCCCAATCCCCCAGGTGTGACAATCAAATATGCCTCCAGACATCACCGAATATTGTCTGAGAGGCAAAATGATCCCTGGTTTAGAACCACTGAATTCTAGGAATCATTTTTATTGGCTGCCTAAAATTATATATATTTAGTC
>RJWJ010003933.1:0-80976 GCA_004363605.1 Indri indri
TACACAGTGAGACTAGCATTCAAGTGAGAGAGCAAAATAAAGGTGTCTTTATGGCCCATCGACGTCCAAGTTTACCACACACAAAGTCTCTAAAACATATACTTTAACAAAATGAATCAAAGAGTAAGAGGTGGATGCCAGCAAAGAACCCAGTTTGGACTGTTAAAAGGAAATCAGACGACAACCCGAGAGAAATTCCGGGCGAACATGACCTGTGGCAAGGCGAGGGGCGGCAGGAAGGGAAAGTGCACTGAAGTTCTTGTATTGTTTGGTGAGAGGATTTTAGAACCAGTAGAAAAAAAGGTTTAAAGTGTTAAAATATCAGAAAGTTTCCACTAGAAAGATGGAAGTAGCATTTACAAGCTTCAAAACAGCTGAGGAAAAGGTGAAATGAAGAAAAAATTCACAGCACCCACTAAAAACAGGAACGAGGAAAAGATAAAAGCGTGACAAATGAGGAACGTACGATGAGTTGGGAGAACTAAGTTCAAACATTCGCGTAATCAGAGAAATGTACCTGCATTAAGTTCATCTATTAAAAGAGCTTCTCTGATTGGAATATAAATGTTAAATACTGTTAAAAGAAATACACCTGAAAAGAAACACAGAGATGAAAAATAAAAGGATGGGAAGTATCATATTTTTGTTCCTCGCAAGACACCATAAACAGAATGACGAAGGGAAACCAGAAGATATTTGCAATGCATATACCTTGCAAATGATTAATATTCAGAATTTACAAAGAATCCTTTCGATGCATTAGAAAGAGGCAAACACGCCAATAGAATTATGGGCAAAACCCACATTCAGCAAAGAAGCCAGTTTTGCAACAGGCTCCTTGCAAGAAGAACATGGAAGGGACCCATAAGCTTACCAGTAATTTTGGAAATGCAAACTAAAGCCATACCAGACAGGCACAAATGTTCAAGTGTGACAATACTCAGTGACAGCAAGATGATAGAGCAACTGAAATACACATTCCCTGCTGGCCAGAGTGTCGAGTGGTACATTCATCCTGGAAAATAATATGGCCCTATGGCCCCACCCAGTGAAGTTGAACACACGCATAATAAGCCACTCCCAAAACTTTGTAGCCCAAAACCACCACCGTCTCTCCTTCTGCTCATGGATCTGCTATCGGGGCAGGACTCGGCACACACAGCGGGACTGGTCCGTGGAGCAGCAGCCGGAGCACCTCCGCTGGGGCTGGGGGATCCACTTCCAAGATGGTGCACTCACGTGGCTGGTAGCTTGGCTCAGGCTGTGGGCTGAGGGCCTTGTGGGCTTCCTTGAGGGATGGTGGCCATATTCCAAGAGCAAGAGTCCCGAGAGAACCAGGTGGGATCTGTATCACTTTTCATGTCCTAGCCTCAGAAGTCATATAGCGTCACTTCTGCCATAGTGACAACCTCTCCAGATTCTAGGGATGGGGGAACACAAACCCCATCTCCTGTTGGGAGAAGTGTCAGAATCACATCTTAAGAGAAGCCTGTGTATGAGACAATTTGCTGTGGCCACTTTGGGAAAACGCAAGCTGCCATACCCATTCCTAGCCTCAGCGTTAAGTCAGTAGACGTTCCTAGACACACTTCATACCCAGGTGTGTTCCTGAGAAACTTGTGCTTGTCCCTCAGGAGACATATGCATGAATGTTCAAAGCAATAATATCGGGGAAAAACCTCAAATGTCCAAGGACAGTAAAATGGATAAATAAAGTGAGGCATCTCCATACAATGGAACAGCACACAGCACGAAAATGAATGAATCACACACCCCGTTTTTTTATTTGAGATAGTGTCTCGCTCTGTTGCCCAGGCTAGAGTGCGGTGACATCGTAGCTCACTGCAACCTCAAACTCCTGGGCTCAAGCAATCCTCCTGCCTCAGCCTCCCAAATAGCAACTGGGACTACTGGCTTAACCCAACACCCAGCTGTTTTGTTTTCGCTTTTGTTTTTTGGTAGACATGGGGTCTCGCTATTGCCCAGGCTGGTCTCGAACTCCTGGGCTCAAGCCATCTTCCCACCTCGACCTCCCAAGTGCTGGGGTTACAGGTGTGTGTGAGACTCGGCACCCACCCTCGATATCTTTTTTGGTATCTTTTAACAAACCTTGAGTTCCTACTGGTACCTGTAACCTCCAATTCCAACCTAACATGGAGTTCGTTCTACCCTCCACTCTTTATAACTCTCTTTCAATAGTGAGAAACTTCTGGGCATTCACTTGGTAACTCAGTCCCCCATACGTAACCATCTCTGGGCCATACCAGACAGAAACCTGGCCCCAGACACAGCCATTGTCCCCCGTTTATGCACCAGCCAAGAGCTCGGCTCCAGGGACGGCACTGCCCCCAGGACTCTCCTATCTACTGGCTGGAAGCACAGCCCAACAAAGGGCAAGGGGGAGGTGCTAGTGGTTTCTTAATGTTCTTTTTTGTGGCAGGAATAAAATAAAGCCCTTTTTCTTCTTAATTTGTCTCTCACCTTTAATTTAGCAGACTATCCTTTCACAAACAAAACATTCTTTAAATGGTATTTTTCTCACTTCAGAATTCAGGAAAGATAGTTTTTACTGAACTTTACTTTTAATGGAAATGTAATAATTTGTGTAGTTTTAATAAAAATCAGTCCTCTTTTCCCCCAGGATATAATTACACAAATTGATTGTGTAACCAAGGTCTTATTTGGGTGTCACAGCTGAGGATAAATTCCGTGTGATGGGGCGTGACACACCCACCATGAAGGAACGAGGCCGTAGAACGGGTGTTGAACCGACATCCACACAGCCCTCAGACCGCACTGGTTGGCACCTGTACCCTGGCACACAAGGTCTCAGCCTCACAAGTAGTGGGAAGAGACCTCCTGGCAAGCCAAGGGCCGTGGCAGACACGGGGGCCCCTAGAAGGTGGAGACGCGCCCGTGCCCAAGCACTTGCTGCGGGTGCGCGAGCCTGGGGAAGGCAGGCTGGGTTCACCGACTTGGCCTAGGAATGAAAGAGCAAATAAGAAAAATAAAAAAACCCTCAGGTGTAACATAGGCTCAACCCTACATTCCTTACGATGACATCTCCAGACAGAAGTGGATTTTCCGGCCTTGCTCGTTGCGGCACGCTAACAAGGAGGCTGTGCGTGTTAATCACCACTTCGTACAGTGCCTGTGTAGGTGAGTCGCGCCAGAGCACGAGACTGGCTTTCGGTGGGCAAGAATACCTGTAGGGATTATTCATCATCACAGAGGGAACAAGTAAGAAAAGTTTCCCAAAATCTAGGAATAGACAGAAGGACAGTGGGCCATCCTTTCCATGTCGGGCCGAGTGTCCTCCCGGGGCACTTTCTGATTCTCCGGGGTGTGCACCTGTTTAACTTGCCATTTACTGCTGACTCTGGTATTTTACAACTCAGCAAGGGTAGATTTTAACTGATGGAAAGCAGATGGCTAAGTAAAATGATTCTTGCTGACAGCAATGCCAGTGAATTTTGCCCAGTAGCAAGTGACAGAAATTATTTCTGTCTGGTAGAAAAGATTACAGATAGAAAAGGTTGCGGTTTTATGGCCCTGTAGAACAATAGCCAATTTTTTTAATATAAAACTCTTACTCAAGCAAGCTTTTTTTCAGTGACTACAAATGTTATACTTCCCTCTTTCCAATTTTCTGCATTTAGATCTACGCTATGTTGCCCAGGGTGGCTTTGAACTCCTGGGCTCAAGCGATCCTCCTGCCTCAGCCTCCTGAGTAGTTGGGACTATGGGCGCCACCACCACGCCTGGCTGATTTTTCTATTTTTGTTGGTGTCCAAGAAGGAAAGGGGAAAGAGTGTGGGGCTGAGAAAATATCTGGAGGATGAACTGCAGAATCTTCCCAAATTTGGCAAAAGACATAAACCTATGCATTCAAGAAGCTCAGAGAACCCCAAATAAGATAAACCCAAATAAATCTATGCCACACACATCACAACTAAACTTCTGAAAACTAATGACAAAGAAAAAATCTCGAAAGCAGACGTAGAGAAATGACATACTGCCTGTGGGGAAGAACCTCGGATTCCTTATCTGAAACCACAGAGGCCAGAAACAAGGGCACAACGTTTCTCAGGTAATGAAAGCACTGTCAACCACGCACTCCATATCTAGTGAAAATGTTCTTCAGGAATGAAGGAGAAATAAAAACATTCTCAGGCCAAGGAAAAGGAAAAGACTTTGTCATTAGCAGAACTACGCTTAAAGAACAGCTGAAGGAATTTCTTCAAACAGAAAAGAAATGGTAACAGATGGCTCGAAACTTTAGAAAGGAAAGAAGAACATGGACTGGGTAAAAACGTAGGTAAATATAATACGTCATCCTCATTATGAGTTTCTTAAATCAATATGGGTGGCTGAAGCAAAAACTATAACCCCGATGTGGTACTCAGTGTATACACAGGAAATACTTAGACAGTCGTTTTTAATGGGAAAGGTAAAGGGAGCTAATGGACGTAAGGTTTCTACGCATCACTCGAAGTGCTAAAACGTCAGCATAAGTGGACTACGATAACCTCGGTACGCATGTTTTAACATCCAGAGAACCACTGGGAAAAGTATACAAAGTTTCATACTCAAAAACACCATAAAAAATCAAAGTGGAATTCTAAGCAATGTTAAGCAGCCCACAGGAAGGCAAGAGAGGAGCAGGGAGGAACAGGAAAAGGAGGGACACACAAAACAAGCCACCAAATGGTGGACTGAAGCCTTAACATACCAATAATTACCTCAAACGTAAATGGCCTAAATACACTGACTAAAACACGCAGATTGTCAGAGTGGATTCAGAAAACCATAACGCAACTATATGCTATCCACAGGAAACTTACTTCACACATTTAATGACACAGGTGGGTTAAAAATAAAATACTGGAAAAAGAAACATAATGCAAACATTAATCAAAAAGGTAGGGACGACTATGTTATAAAACTAGTTATTCCATATTATGATACATAATATGCATATTGTTTTAGCATATATATAAAAACCATATAAAGCAGACTTCAGAGCAAAGAAAATCACCAGGGACAAAGAAGAACATCACACGCAACAACGTGCCTGGAAGACGCATGATCTGAAGTGTGTCTACAGCAAACAGCAGACCTTAAAAATACAAAAAGCAAAAAACTCATAGTGCTGAAAGGAGAAATAGAGAAATCTAGAATTATAGTTGGGGACTTCTATGCCCCACTCTCAGCAATTGATAGAACCACAGCAATTGATAGAACCACGGGACAGAAAGTCAACAAAAGATATGGAAGAACTTACCACCACCATCACCGCAGGATCTAAACAACATTTATGGAACACTCCACCAAAAAATAGCAGAATATACATTTTTTTCAAGAACCAACCCATGGAACATTAACCAAACAAACCTCAACAAATTTAAAAGAATTGAAATCATACAGAATATGTTATCTGATCAAAATAGAATCAAAGTAGAAACCATTAGCAGAAAGACCACAGAAAGTCTCCAAAACCTTGGAAACTAAACAACAAACTTCTAAATAATTCATGTGCTATGGTTTGAATATTTGTCCCCTCCAAAACACATGTTGAAATTTGATCCCCAATGTGGCAGTATTGAGAGGTGGAGTCTTTAAGAGGCGATTGGGTCAGCCCTCGTGAACGGATTAACAGGTGATCCCAGGAGCAAGACTGGTGACTTTATGAAAAGAGAGCGGCTCGGGGAGCACAGTCACCCCCTTGTCATGTGAAGCCCGGGGCTGCCTCAGGACTCCGAAGACAGTCTCCACTAGCAAGACGGTCCTCACCCCTCAACCTTGGACTTCTCAGCCTCTGTAACTTTAAGAAATAAATTCTTTTTCTCTATAAATTGCCCTGTCTCCAGTATTCTGTTATAAGCAACAGAAAACAGACTAAGATACCATGGATCTAAGAGGAAGGTGCGGGGAAATTAAAAAATATTGAACTGAATGAAAATTAAAATACAATGCATCAAAAATTCTGGAACACAGCTAAAGCAGTGCCAAGAGGGAAAGTGACATAAATGCATATTTTATGAAAAAGGAAACGTCTCAAATCAATAATCTAAGCTCCCACCTTAAGAACCCAGAAAAAGAAAAGCAAAATGAACCCAAAGCAAGCAGAAGGAAGGAAAATTATAGATAGAAGCAGAAATCAATGGAATTGAAAACAACAACAATAGAGAAAAATCAATGAAACAAAGAGCTGGTTCTTCCAATAGATCAATAAAATGGACACACCCCAGGCTGGACTAACAAAGAGAAGACAAAATTACCAATATCGGAATGAAACAGGAGACACCACTCAGACTCCACAGACAGCAAAAGGGTAACAAGGGAAATATGACGGTTAATTGCACGTGTCAACTTGGCTGGGTCACAGTGCCCAGATATTGGTGAAACGTGATTCTGGATGTTTCTGCCAGGGCGTTCTTGGATGAGATTTACATTTAAATTGGTGGACTTCCGGTAAAGCCCAGTGCCCTCCACCACGTGTGTGGGCCTCCTCCAATCAGCTAAAGGCCTGAACAGAACAAAAGGCTGACTGCCCTGCAGGAAGGAATTCTCAGACCGTCTTCAGACTTCCTCTGCAGGATCTGCCCTTCCTGGCTCCGTAGCGGACGGACGGATGGCAGCCTTTGGACGGCACCTTCAACTCCTTCCTGAGTCTCCAGCCTCCCAGCCGCCCTAGGAGATGTTGGACTCATCAAGACTCCACTATTGCTTAGGCCAATTCCTTGAAACAAGTCTCTCTTTCTCGCTCTGTCTCTGTCTCTCTGTAGATAGAGATACAGACCAATACACACACATGCACACACACACACACACACACACACATATGAGAACTAACGGGATGTGATACATACACATGTGTGCATGTGTGTACATATACACATATACACACAACACATAGTGGTTCTGTTTCTCTGAAGAACCTTGAGTAATAAAAAGGAAAGAGAGAGAAGACAAATTACTAACATGGGCGTGGAACAGGACACGACTACAGACCTCACAGACAGCGAAGGGATGATAGAGGAATTCTACGAAAAAATCTCCACGTAAATTTGACAACTTAGATAAAATGAACCAATCCTTCAAAACCCATAAACTACCATGACTCACTCAAAACAAAATAGATAATCTAGAGAGCCATATAACTATTAAGGAAACTGACCTGATAATTTTGGAACTCAGAAAGAAGAAAAAGAAAAGAAAGAAAAAGGAAGTTAAATTCAGGCCCATATGGTTTCCTTGGAGACTTTTTCCAAATGTTTAAATAAGAATTAACACCAATTCTACAAAATCCTTCCAGAAAATAGAAAGAAGGGAACACTTTCTAACTCACTTTATGAAGCTAGTATTATCCTGATGCCCGAACCAAAGACAGTACCAAAAAAGAAAACTACAAGCCAACATTACTCATGAATATGGACACAAAAATCCTTAACAAAATATTGGTAAATAGAATTCAGCAATACATAAAAAGAATTAGTCACTATGACTAAGTGGGATTTATTCCAAGCCTGCAAGGCTGGTTCAATACTCAAAAATAAATTAACATAATTCACCATATTAACAGTCTAAAGTAGAAAAATCACATGATCATATCAATTGATGCAGAAAAGACATCTGACAAAATTCAACACCCATTCATGATAAAAAAAAAAAAAAAACCTCTCAGACAAATAGGAACGGAGGGAATTACCTCAGCCTGATGAAGAGCATCCACACACAGCCCATGGCTAATGTTACACCAAATGGTGAAAGAATGAATCCTCCCCGCCAGGATCAGGAGCAGGGTGAAGGTTTCACCCTCACCACTGTCATTCACCAAAGTTCTAGAAGTAGTAGCCAATGCAATAGGCAAGGAAAAAAAGGCATTTTTATCTGAAATGAACAAATAAAACTGTCTCTATTTGTAAATGACATGATTACGTACACAGAATAGCCCACGGAGTCTACCAATAAAACTCCTAGAACAAATAAATGAGCTCGACGCAGTCTCAGGACACAAGATAAATTTTTTTTTTTTTTTTTGAGACAGGGGCTCACTGTGTCAGCCAGGCTGGAGGGCAGTGGTGTGATTATAGCTCACTGCAGCCTCGAACTCTTGGGCACAGTGATACTCTAGCCTGTAGCCAAAGTACTGGGATTGCAGGAATGAGCTACTGCTCCCAGCAAGATAAACGATTTTAAAAACTCACTTGTATTTCCACCTACTAGCAATAAACACAGAGACAGGGAATTGAAAATACAACACAAGTTACAATGGCTCAAAATAAAATACTAGGTGTAAACTGAATGAAACATGTATAGAATTTGTATGCTGAAAACTATAAAATGTGGATGAAAAAATCAAAGATACAAATAAAAGGAGAAATACATCATCTTCATGGATCAGAAGACTCAAATGAGTAAAAATGCCAGTTTTCTCCAAATTGTTATACAAGTTTAACCCAATTCCTATCAAAATCCCAGCAAGAATTTTTGTAGGCAGTACCAAAGATTATTCTAAAATGTATATGGAATTTGAGGAACTATAACAGCTAAAAGCATTTTGAAAACGGAGAATGAAGTAGGAAAACTCACTCTACCTGATTTATCACGACGCGGGCCATCGGGCCTGTGTAGTCCTACAGAGGGACAGTCACACAGATCAGCGGAACAGAAGAGAGACGCCCAGAAAGAGACCCACACGGACGCGTCCAGCTGAGTTCTTACGAACACGCAGAAACATTTCTATGGACAAGGACAGCCTTTCCCACAAACTGCTGCAGCAAGTAGACATCTGCGGGTGAGGAGGAAGAGGAGGAGAAAAAGAGGGAGAGAGACGGAAAACAACCTCAACATAAGTGCCCCACGCCTTATACAAAAATTAACTCAAAATGGATCACGAATTTAAATGCAGAACTACAAAACTTTTTGGAGAAACACAGGACAAAATATTTGGGATCTAGAGCTAGGCAAAAAGTTCTCAGACTTGACATTAAAAGCGTGAGCCATGAAAGAAAATATTGATAAATGGGACCTCTTTAAAGACTTGCTCTGCAAGACCCTGTTCAGAGGATGGACAGACAAGCCACCAACTGAGGGAAGTATTTGCACACCGCCTATCTGACAAAGAACTGGGGTACAATGCATGTAAAAACTCTCAAAGTCAACAGTAAAAACAAGCAACCCAATTTAAAAACTGGCAACAGATACGAAGAGACATTTCCACAGAGAGGATACGCAGAGTCGGCACATGCAAAGGAGCGCCACGTCATCGGCCCCTGGGGACGTGCAGACTAAGAGCACAGCAAGATGTCACACCTGTTGGAATGACTAAAGTAAAAAGCAGTGACAACACCAAACACTAGCAAATCTGTGGAGAAACTCGATCACCCCGACGTTGCTGGTGGGAAAGTGAAATGGCACAGCCATTCTGGAAAACAGCCGGCCAGTTTCTTCCAAATTGTGCTCCTGGGCATTCATCCCAAGGAAATGAAGACTTTTTTCACACCAAGACTTGTATGTGAATGTTCACAGCACCTGTATTTGTAGTAGACGCAAACTGGAATCAGCCCAGGCGTGCTGCGATAGGTGAAATGTTAAACCGCAGTACATCCATTCCGTTCAATACCACTCAGCATTAAAAAGGAACAAACTGGCTGGGAGCACAGGCTCACTCCTTAATCCCAGTAAGGAGTGAGGGAAGCCAGGATGGAAGGACCGCTTGAGGCCAGGAGTTCAAGACCAGCCTGGGCAACATAGTGAGACCCCGACTCTACAAAAAATAGAAAAATTAGCCGGGTGTAGTGGCGCGCACCTGTAGTCCCAGCTACTCAAGAGGCTGAGGCAAGAGGATTGCTTGAGCCAGGAATTCAAGGTTACAGTGAGCTATGATCACACCACTGCACTCTGTGGTCGGGTGGCAGAGCAAGACCCTGTCTCTAAAACAAAAAGCAAACAACCAAAAGGAACAAATTATTGATTTATGCAACAACTTGGATAAATCTCCAAGGAATTGTACAGAGCAAAAATAGCCAATCCCAAAATGTTACTTACTATGTGACTATGTTGATGTAACACTTTTTCAATGACACGGTTTTAGAAAAGGAGGACAGATGAACGGTGGCCAACGATTAGTGCCAGGGTGGGAGACAGGAGGAGGTGTTACAAAAGGACAGCACCAGCAACCCTGCGGTGTTGGGACCCTTCGTGCCCGGACTGTGGGTACACAAACCCAGCCGGGTGATACGGTTGTGCAGCATGGACTGTCTACACACACGGGGACAGGTGAAACTGGGGAAACTGGAACCAGGCCGGGGACCGTATCAGCAGCAGGGTCCTGGCTGTGCTGTTCTGCCAGTTTTGTGACATGGTGCTGTTGGGAAAAACTGAGCAAAGCGTACAAGAGATCTCTCTGTGTTAGTCCTTAGAACTGCATGTAAATCCACAATTATCTCAATGAAATTTTCAGCTCAAAAAGTTTCACTGCTAGGAATTTTTTCTGAGGTACACGGAAGGACGTGCGTAGGTACAGTAACGGTCGTGCTTTTCCATGAGTGGTTTTCAACAGGGAAACGGACACCCTCAGATCCTGACCAAAAGCTAAAACCCGTTTTTCCTTTATTCTCTCACACTGAACACTTTGCTTCTGACACCATGTCAGGGGACAGCTTTCTACATCAACCAACTCTACTCTCTGGACACCAGCTGGGTGTCCCGCAACTCAATCCTGACGCGATCCACCTGGAGCTAGCGTCGGCTCTCACGGGTTAAGGGCTCAGTCCCACAAGACTACCCCACTTCCGACGCCACCCACAAGTCCCTCGGCCCCTGGCACTGCTGATTGAGTGGGTGTGAAGGGGGGTTCCCACGCCCCCTCCTCAGCTCGGATGATTTGCTACAGTGGCTCTCAGAACCCATGGAAACACTCAGCTCATTTCCCAGTTCATCGCAGAAGACATGGAAAGGATACGCGTGGCCGAAGAGGTGCGCGGGACTAAGTCGGGAGGGGCTCCCAGTGCGGAGCTTCTGTCCCTGTGGAGTTGGGGGCACCCCTCCCCCGCACAACCCAGAAGCTCTCTGAATCCCACTGTTTAGGAATTTTTCTGGAGGGTTCACCATACATGACGGATTAGTAACTCAATCTCCAGCCCCGCTCCCCTCCCCAGAGGTTGGGGGGTGGGTCTGAAAGTTCCAGACTCCTAATCATGGTCTTCTTGGGAACAGTCCCACCCAGCAGCCACCCCAGGTCCAGGGTCGCCCCATTAGAACAAAAGACGTCCCCACCACTCAGGAAGTTTCAAGGGATTTAGGAGCTCTATGTAAGACATTGCTGTCACCCCCTCACTCAGGAAATGACAGGGTTTGGGGAGCTCTGCATCAGGAACCAGGGGCAGAGACGGAATATTTATTTCTCATTACTCCCAGTTCCACAGGGCTGTGCGCTCACATGTGCCGTGCGTATCAGGCTGCCATAATCAGAGACGTAGATGACCTAAGCAGGCATTCTGTTAAGTGAAAACAGCAGTTTAGAAAAGAGTACAGATAGTACCATATTTTTTTTTCTTTTTTAAATCTATGGTGCTGTATCAAAACCTGAACAATACATGTACCTGATTGTTTTCAAAGTTATCCTTTTCGGGATGTGATTACAGATAGTTTACTTTTTCTAAAAAAACTTCTGCTGCTGGCTGGACTATTTATAAGGAACTGATTCTTGTTATTATTAGGGTTGCCAGATAAAATACAATACAGCCGGTTAAATTTTAATTCCAGATAAACAACAGGTAATTTTTTAGCATGTATATGTCCCATGCAATATTTGTATTTTTCTTGGCTAAATCTGGCAATCCCAGCTATGATCGTAAACTCCGAAGCCATGTGCCCTTGGAAAATAAGACAGAACCAGGGCCACCGCAGTCTGGTGTCCCACGCCAATGTGGGTGGAGGGCCCACATTTGTCCAGCAGAACCCTCTGCTCCTGGGGACCCCTGCCCTGGCTCTGCAGCCCAGCCCGTCGCTTACATAGGACCCTCCCAGGATTTTCTCAGCTCTCTCCAGCAGCAACAGTTTCCCTCTCCACCGGGTCACCCTGTCAACCACCTCCCCTTGCTCTCGGAACCCACTACCACCCCCACACACCGCACCCCCACTCCCTTAGCAGGCCCGCGAGCCCCTCACCACATGGGCCCTCCCTCCTGCTCACTGTGGCCCCAGCACAGGCCTTGCTCAGGGCAGGGCCTCTGCACTGAATGCAGCCACCGCCCCGCCCAAGCACACCGAGCACCCACCGCAGCCACACAGCCCCTGCTCCTGGCACTTACTGCTTTTATGAACCTCCCCGCCACCTGACGTCATTGCCCCCTGCTAGGGAGCTCACCTGAAGCTTCTCCCATGGACATCCCTCACCAAATGCTGTCCCTTTGATCTCCTGAGCACCGACTCCAGTCCTAGGGTTCCCTCCTGGAGGTCCCCTCACTGCCCCCAAAATTCCCCAGCTCACTTTCAACCTCATCCTCTACCCCCAAGAAGGGGCCAGATTCCAGCTGAGCACCCCGGCCCTTCCCGTCCTTCTCTTGGGGCCTCTCTCCTCACCCCTTACCTTTAGGAAAGTTGACCAGCTGGCAGGTCCCACCCTCCGGGCCTCCGCCAGGACAGAGGCGCACAGTCTGGAGGTGTGCAGGGCCTGGCCGGTGCATTCCCTGTAGACCTGCCTCTGCCACTGTCCTCACTCTCCCTTGCCCAGAGGTGATGGCGTTACCACCATCCCATTGCTTGCGACTGGGGGTGGGTGGTGAACTAGGACCCCTGCCTGCCACGTGGTGCAGCTGAGGCCGGGCGCACCACCGCCTACCCTCGCCGGCCCGCACGCGTTTGTGGCGGTTTCCGCAGTGCCCCTGGCTGGTGGCACGGTGACATCAAGGTGCTCCCCAGCTCTGATAGCCATCCAGTCCACCGGTTCAGGTCGAGGTCCAGGGCGGGCCGAGGCAGGCTCTCCGGCGCGCTTCCGCACGGCTCGGCCCCCCGGCAAGGAGGGAAGCCGGTCCAGCCATGAGCGCCGCGAAAGGTACACTCGGAGGACACCTTTGCGCCACACGGGGCACCTGAGGGCTTCTGCCTCCACCCGACCATTTCCAGCGCGGATCCCCAGGACATCGGCGGCACCCTCTCCAGGCTCCCGCCACCCCCGGGGGCCGGAGAGGTTCTGGGACCAGCAGGAGGGACACCCGATGGGGCGATGCCGGATGGGGGCGACCCACGGGGGCTGATGCTCAGTGTGGCGAGCTCCGGGTTCCCCCGGTGCCAGCGTCCAACTCCCCCCTGGGGCCGCGGGCTCCCCCCGAGTACGGGGCGCTGTTTTGGGGACCCGGCCCCGGATCGTCCAGGGTCCCGCTTCCCTCCCGGGCGCGCGCCCGGGCTCCACACGGAGACGCGAACGCAGAGGGCCGAGGGCCGCTGACAGGCCGGTGCCGCCCCGCGCCGACGGAGGAGCCGCCACCCAAGCTCGCCCGAGCGGGCGCAGGGTCCCCGGGCCGCAGGCGCAGTCCCAGCCTTCACCGAGGCGCGGGCGCCGGGTCCTCCCACGCAGGCCTCGCCCTCCGCCCCTGGCGGCCGGCCTCCCGGGGCGGGGCGGGCGGAAGGAAGGAAGGAAGGTGGGGCGCAGGGCTTCCGAGACCGGAGCGCACCGGCTCCGCCCCTGCAGGGCTGTCACCGCGGTAGGTCCCTCTCTGCCTTCTGCATGGGTGAGGTGGATGAGGAGACGGCGTGGTGAAGTCCCTATCGTGGCTACTAGGCCATAGTGGGCGCTGAGGGCCCGAAGCCCTGCCCTTCAAGGCGCGTCCCCCGCCCCCGCCCCGGCCTGCTGACTGATCCGCTGGCCCCCCCAGCTCACGTTGTCCTGAGGGGAAGGCAGGGACCACACGCCCCAGACTGGAGAACCCGCCATGGGGCTCCGCCCACTGCACCTACTACTGTAGGGGACTGGTGGTGGCCACTCTCACCGCAGTGGGCTCTCGGCATGGCCAACGTCCCCTCAGTCCTCGCCCTCAGGACCCTGGCACAGCAAGGTCTGTGCCTTTCCAGTGACCAGTGGTCACCAGGGTCAGGGGACCCAGTTGCTACAAGTGACACCATCCCCCCAGCTGGACTGGTAATCCTAGTTCACAGTGGAGAAGCTCACCCCAGATCACACCGCATGGGGTGAACCCTCCACGGGCTACAGTGCTCCAAGCAGGAGGGTCACCTGCCTTGGGAGGACGAGGCCACCTACAGCCTCAGTGGACAGAGCAGCAGGCACCAGCCACTGCGCATCCCCAGTGTTGACTGAGCGCCCACGACGTGCACCGCCCCGTGCCCTTACTGCTCCTCCCTGCCTTCCTGGGGCTCAAAGTCTGTGCTTGGAACTTGGATAAAACGCCTGCCTGGCCCCAGGACCTCACACTTCGGTGCAGATAAAAGAAAAAATAAGACACAGTATCTTGGGCACCTATTAAGTACTCATCAAAGATTAGTTAAATGAGTGGATCACAGATGATAGTCACCACGGTCCTGCTTGCTGGGACAGTCCCAGTTTATGCTGGGTTCTGGCTTCACGCTTAGTAGCAAGCCTTTTGGCGCTCCAAAGTGTCCCATGTGGACATTGTTATATGGCCATCCTACATACAAAACAAGATCCTTCCTGGGAGAGATCAGAGAACAGGCCACACCTGGTTGGCCTTGCACAATTTGGAAGGCACAGGAGGGACCTGTCAACCTGCACTCACCAGGTAGCACTCACTGGTGTGTCCCTCTGGGAAGAGCTGTTGCTCCAGACATCTTCTATTTCTGCACCTAGCTCAGTGCCAGGCAATTGTGGGGGCTCGGGTAACCTATTCCATAGAGCTTCAGGATCCATCAGTGCACACAACCAAGAAGTCCCCGCACTCCTGCAGTGCCAACGCTAGTGGGAGTGGCTAAGCACAAGCAAATACGTGTACAGTGTGTCAGAGAGAAACGGAGACCAGAGAGAGGATGAGGAAAGTGAAGTGCTACTTATGGAGAATGCTCAGGGACAGCTTCCCCAATACAGTGACATTTGGGCAAAGGTCTGGAGAAGTGACAGCATGAGACTGGCAGATTCTGGGGTAGAGCATGCCAGGCAGAGGAAGTGGCCGTGCAAAGGCCCTGAGGTGGAGCACGAAGGACAGGGTAGCTGCAGAACTGATGAAGAGAGAGCAGGAGCCAGACACTGCAGGCCTGGCCGCCCTCCTAAGAACGCCGGCTTCAGCTCTGAACGAAACGGGAAGCCCTTTTGGGTGTCAGGACTCGGTTCCCCTGCAGCTCCTGGAAGGTAAAACAGCTGTAGACGTGAGCTCCACGAACAGCATGGCCGTGTACCAATAAAACTCCACTTAGGACACTGACGTTTGAACTGCATATACTTTGTCCTGAAATACGACTTCCCCCTAGCCACTAGAACGTGAGGAAACTGTTCTTCGCCCAGGGGCCGTGCAGCACGAGGGGGGCCGGGCAGGGAGGCCGCGGGGGGCGCCGGGCGGAGGGAGGCGCGACCTAACTCGACCCGGATGCCGAGCCACCCCAGTCGCGGAACGGGCGGCCTCCTCGCCGTCACGTCACGACTTACAAAGTGAACGCACTCGTCTCACTTTCGCACGTAAGAAGCTGCGCAAAGCCTCACACGCGGGGCGCCTGCGGATGTCTCGGCCCGCACGGGACCTGCGTCGGGAGCTCCGCACGAGCCGCCTCATTTCCTCCAGGCTCGGAGGCCGCACCCGCGTGGCCGGTCCCAGCGCCTCGTGGCCGGCGGCCGCCGGGTCGCACTCCGGTCCGCGCCGGGCCGCGAGGGGAAGCCCGATCGCCTGAGCCTCAGGGCTCAGTGCCCAGCATGCGGCGGACGGGCGGGCCGGGGTCCCCGCGACCGAGCGAGGCACGCCGACGGGGGAGCCACAGGAAGACGCCGCCACGGGCCTGCCAGCCGCCCGGCGCGCTGCGCCTGCGTGGTTTGCCGACTGGTGGGGGCGGGGCCGGCGCGTGGATTGCGCCTGCGTGGCCTGTCCGGCCCCGCCCCAGCGCGCCGCGGCGCTCCGGCCTCTCCAGCCGCCCACCCGGCCCGGATTAGGGCGCGGCGCGTGCGCGGGGACTGCGCCTGCGCGCGCAGGCCCCGCCCCCGCGCCGGCCCCACCCCGCGCCGCGCGGGGCTCTGGGAGGGGCGCAGCGTCCGGCGGCGTCGCGGGCGGCGGGCGGCGGGGCCGGGAGGGGCCGGGCGGACAAAGCCGCGGCTAATGAATGGGCGTCCGCCCGCGCCGTCCGTCGTGCGCAGCCGGGCGGGAGCCGCGCGCCCCGGGCCGCGCGCCGAGGTGAGTGCACGACCGGCGCCGCCGCGCCCCGCCACCGCGCCCCCGTGTCCCGCGTCCCGCCGGGCGGACCGCGCCGGGCCGGGCCGCTATTGTCTGCGCGGGCCGGGGCCGGGCCGGGGTCCCCGCGGACGCCCGCCCGCTGACAGCTGGCGGCGGCCGCGCTGACAGGACGCCGAGTGGCCCGAAGTTGGCGCGGCCCGCCGCGGCCCCACGTGCCGGGCGGCTCCGGGCGGGCCGGCTCGGAGCCGCCCCCCGCGCGTCAGCGCCGCCGAGCCTCGGGGTCCGCGCGCCCTGTCACTCGCGGTCCGCTTCCAGGAAGAGACCGGCCGGCCGCGTCCGCCGGGGAGGCGAGTTCAGCGCTGCGCGCGTGGAGCTTTGGGGCGAACGTGCGTGTTTCTGGGCAGGACCGTTCAGATTGCGTGAAGAAGGAAGAAACGTAAATTGCAAATCACAATTCCCGGTGTGTTTGCACACCCGAGTGAGCGTGCACCGTTTTCGTCTCCCCCTTTGTCCTTCCCGTGCGACCCACACCATCTCTGTTCCCTCAGAGACTCGCCCTCCTCGCCCCGGGTGCTCCTGTTTGGGGAGATTGTCCCTGGACTCGTGCGCCCCTCGGGAAACTAGTCCCCGCCACGCTGGGCCGTCAGAAGCGTCTGTGGGTGTCCTGGTGTTTGCAAAAAGGGAAGTTATTTGTTTTGAAGTTAACACTGATCGGATTAAGTGCATAGTTTTAGAAAATCTACTTTAGACCTTACAGTGAGTCCGGTCTGCTAAAGCAGGCGCATCCTCGTGACTTTTTACGTAGAAATATTAACTTTTGATGTTTTCTCTGTGTGTGGTGATGGTAAAATTAAGAGACTGGAAGGATTTAGTTGGAGTTTTTAAAAAAGTGCTATGAAATTAAGCCAAGTTTCGATTATGAGTTAATTTCAGTTGCTAAACAAAGTTATCTTGCAAGAGCAAAGTTTACCAGAATTTGACTCCATAGTCTGAGGGTTTCCAGTGGGGTGGGTGTTCGTGCAAGGATGCACACTTCTGTGATCCTTAAACAGATTATATCTGCTTATCATAATTTGCTTTTTCTCAGGAAAAGATCTAGCACAAGTTAAGAGACATTTTGTGAATCTTCAAAAAGTTTCAAAGGCTCAGTCTTTTGGGCAGAGGACACCATTAATCTCCTATATTGAAAGAAAGTTAGTTGTCTTGATAGGTGGTTACAGTCCTCTTGCCCTATGTTCTGGTTAATTCCTGAATAAGGTGGTTGATGTTTTTGGATGTGAAAATTATGTTCTTTAATGTCAGCCCCAAGCCCCCGCTCCCATACACAGTGAGTAACTCAAGCTGTGTGAAGAATGCCCCAACACCTTGGAGAATGGTTTTAAGTAAATTATTAGGGGAGTTGATTGACTTCTGTGTATGTGCAAAGGAGCTGATATGCAATATTTATGTAGTGAAAGAAACGTGTGCGTTTCAGATCCCTGGTGGGCATAGAATTTGGAGTGAGGAGCACTGGGAAGTGGAGCCCTGGGAGCATGAGGGTCAGTAAGTGACCGTGGTCGGGGCTGCCCTTCTCTTCACTTTGTGCATTTTTTTCTTTGCTTGGCTTCAGCTACTTCGGTTTCTTCTAGTCTGGTTCCCTTCTCCTTTGCTGTGATGGTGGTTTTGCAAGGAGGGAGCAGGTAAAGCTGTTGGGCCCAGCTGGGCCAGGCCCCGGGGTAGAGACCAGGCTAGCTCTTCCTTACCAACATTCCGTTTCCTCCTGTGTGTTTCTGCACATAGCCGTTCAGAGAGTCAGTGACTGTCATTACTTTTGATTTTCAAGTCATTTAAACTCTCAGGACCTGAAGATGCAGCCGTAGGAATCCGTAGTCTTGCTTACATCCCACTGCATAGGAGGTCAGGGTGCCTTCAGCCCGTAGCGTCCTTTAGCATCCTGGTTCTGGCCTTCTGCGTTAGTGTCTGGGTTACAGCACCTTGCTCTTGTCACCGTCCTTCCGTGGCCTGGCTTTCTGCATCCCAGTCCTCCCTACTCTTCTGCACCCCACCTTTCAGTGCCGTGTTCGTTTGTCGTTCTGGAATACCTCGCATAGCTTCTTCGCTAATATTCGATGTGCGCTTTTGGTGGTTCAAATTCTGGAAGGCATTGCTAGGAATAAAATAAAATCTTTCTCATTTCTGAGGCAGGGGCATGGGAAGGATAGAGGTGGTGAACTCTGCAAGGAGCGTTCTTGAAGCTTCCGCTTGCTGGGGCAATGATGGCTTTTTAAAAAGGCCCTGGTCTTGGAGAACATAGTAGTTGCGTTGAGGATCCATGTAAACCAGAGAAAAAGGCCCAATACATGCTCCAAGGAAAACTGCTGGCAGATGAGGGTCGAGGTGATGCTCAGTTGTTTGAGAAATGTACTGGGAAACCTCAGAGGGAGGGGGTGTTTGGGTCCGGGGCAGCAGGGCGGAGGCCCCCTGGGGGAAGCATCCTTGTGCCGAGGCCTTGCCCGGCAGCGCAGCCTCCCCCTGCACAGCTGCACACTTGTGGGTAAAGCCTCCTCCCAGCTCCTCAGGGATTGTGTGGGGATTTGGCGGACATATAGCTTGAATGACATGCACTGAAAATGCTAGGCCCAGCACCTGACAAGGTGCGTTCTCTGCTCCTGGTCTCTCATTCTGGGTGAAGGATTTTCAGCAGTCGCGGCCCGCGTCTTTTTTGCTGGGTAGAATAAAAACAGCTGATACTGGCTTGAGACTGGGGGTGGGGCTGGGCCCCTCCCCGCTGGCCCACCAGAGTGCTCTCTGTGTGGTTGCTGCAGCTGCCCATCATTGGTCTGAGTGGGAAGACCTGACCCCTTGGCCCTGTGGACCAGCAGGCCCTGGACTCGCTCTGTCCTCCTGCCTCATGACCTCCGCGGATGTAAACCCTGAGGGCCTGGCTGCTCACCCAAAACTTGCTTTGTGATCTCTGCTCCACCTGCTTGCGGCAGAGAGAGCGGGGTCTAGAGCTGTGTGCTGTGCGGGGAGAGCTCCGGTTACTATCACAGAAGCCACGTTCCTTATCCTGTAAGTGAAAGACTCTTCCCAGAAGCTTTCAGCCACAGCTTCGATTTCAGGCCTGTCATTGGTGGGACTGCCTGTACCCCAAAGGAAAGGCTAGGTGTTGAGAGTGCTGGTGTTAAGGACGGGGGACTCACAAAAAGAGTGATCAGAACAAGCCAAGCAGCCCTGGTATGTGACCCAGAACATTTCGGGGACAGAACAGGGACCAACTGACCTTAATGTGGTCTGTTTGCTTGCTTTGGAATGTGCTTTGTTTCCAAGGTAGCCTTATCGGGGTTTCTGACCACATCTCATGGAAATAGCTCTGGTTCTAGGTTTCTGAAGTTTAACCCTTTGCAACTGTCTTTGGGTTTTGGCTTTGAGTTCCTCATCTCAGTTTAGGCCAGGCCTGGATGATGGCTTTTCTCTGTATGGGTGCAGTGGCTCTTCTCGGAATTGCTGGCTTTGAGGCAGTTGATGCTATTGCCACCCCTAGGATGTGTTAGCTTGGCTCTGCACCCTCAGAATATGTTATTAAAGTTACTCTCAGGTGTAGACCAGATCTTAATTTATATCCTCACTGGGGGAAACTGCCATCTCCCCGATTGAACCAGGCCAGGAGTCTGACTTTAAGCTCTTGGATTCCCTGGGTGGACCTGATAGCTCACTGAGAGCACTTGTGCTCTGAGTTAAAAACAAATATGCTTCAGTTTTTTGAAGGTTATATTACGAATTTTCTAACTTACAGAGGGTTGGCACTCCTCTGTGCCCCACCCCCAGATGGCACCACCATGACTGCCCCCTGTCTGGTGCTTGCCAGACCTTTTTTGAAGGAAATTGCAGATATGGGGACACTTTAAGTGTCCCTTTCTCCTAAGAGAAGGGAAAAGGACATTGTTCTCAACAATCACAATCCCGTCATCAATGACATCTAAGAAACGTTAACAGCAACCCCTCGGTGTCATCCGGAGCCAGTCCACAGTCAGATCCCCAGCTGTCCCCAAAATGTTTTGAGTAGCTGTTTTTTCTGAGCCAGAATCTAGTCTAGGGCCACGGTCACAGTGGTTGTGGTGTCTCTTTTTGTTCCTCCGCCCCCTGTGTACACCTGTGATCTGGCAGCAAGAGGCTGGATTCGGTCCAGGCGGACGTTTGGGGCATGTTCATGCGGGTGATGCAGTGTGCTTTGTGTTGTGCTGTTTTCGCAGCCTGTCCCTGGCGGACTGGGGGGACTCGTCACTGGCCCTTTAAACACACCCCTGTCCCGCAGGTAGCGGGTCATCTATGGGGGACATCTGGGGGCCATGTGAACACCCTGCTCCTGTAGCTTTCCACGTGGTGTGTATTGTTAGTACTTCCAAGAACAATGAGGAAGCAACATGTTGACTTCCTAATGCTGTTGTTTCTTCTTTCTTTTTCTGTTTCCCTCATTCATTACCTCTTAAAAAGACAGGACAGCCTGGCATGGTGATGCCTGTAGTTCCTGCTACTTCTTGGGAGGCTGAGGCAGGAGGATCGCTTGAGCCCAGGAGTTGGAGGCTGCAGTGAGCTATGATCGTGCCACTGCACTCCAGCCTCGGCGACAGAGTGAGACCTAATCTCTTTTTAAAAAAAAGGACAAATGCTTGATTTTTTATTACTAATTTTCAGGGGAAGACGGTGTGATAGTCATCGTGGCAGATGTTTTTATTTTTCCTCTTCCTTTGAATATCAAGGTGGGCTAATGGGTTTTTATTTATTCGGTAGGTCATAATCTGTTTACGTCTTTTGCTCTTGTTCTGTGATGGTCAAATGTGACCGACCGGAGCCTTCCACGCTGGCTCCCGTGTGCCTTTCACCCATACATCGCTCCTGGTGCACATGGCTTCCGCCCAGCACCCCAGCCTCACTTTACTTTCTTTTCCGGAAAAGAAGTGCCATCAGCCGTTTCTCCAGAGTGCTCTGGTTCCTTCTGGTGCAGAAAGGCATCTCGACACCGAGATCTAGGCATTAGATGTGTTCGTTGCGTTTGTAGAGTGTTGCTTGTAGCCCTTTTAGCGGACAGAGCTAGGAAATACACTTCTAAAACACTGCAAATTCATATTGGATATTATCAGTACAAATTTAAAATTACGTAGTTTTAGTTAACTTCTTTGATTTTTAAAATTTACGTCTTTTTCTTATCCTGAAAATCTTAATTCTTAATACCATTGGCATAATTATTTCTTTTATGCTAAAACATTTCTTTTATGCTTTTAGATATAGAAACATTATGCTAAAATATACATAAAATGGGTTGTGAAATTATGGTATTACATTCCTACTAATAAAACTGCTTAGCAAATTTTGTGATTTTTTTCTTTGTTTTTAAATTTTTTTTGTCCTTAGTTATATTCCACTTAGGACAAATAAAGGACTGTGCTTAAAATTTTTATCTTTATGTATAAAATAATTATGTGGTTCAAAGATCCAAACCGTGTACACTATGTAAAAGATGCCTTTCCTGTCTCCTTCACTCTTCTGGGCAACCGTTTTTACTTCCGCTTTATCCTGCAAAAGTAGGCAGGCACACCCACCACCCGTCTCCCCTCCTTTCAGGAAAGGTAGCACACGTGTTCATACTGTTTGTGTGTTTTTTTATGCGGTGCTCTGTGGCCGTGCCGGTCCTGCTGTGGACTGCTGCCGTGACTGGCGTGTGGTCTGTATTTGGTGAGGGCCGTCTTCGGGGTCTGCTCTGGTAGGGGGTGCTGGGTGCTAGAGTAAGTGGCATTTTGGTGAGTGTTTCCAAATTCCCCTCCGCAGGCTTGCACCCCTGTCAGCGCCAGCAAAGGGTGTTACTGAGCATCTGGATTTTTGCCAGGGTGACAGGGCAAGAAATGGTATCTTGAAGTAGTTTTCATTTAATTTGCTTCAATCTGAATATGAAAAATGAAAAAATATACTTTCCAAAATGGATAGATGAGGTAGTCAGAGCCTTTGAGAACATTAAATACAAGGTGATCATTGTGTCAGCAAGACACCAAGTGTGATTTGCCACTGCAGCGTGAGAGCTGGGAACACTGCTCTCGAGAGCGCAGCTCTGGTACTTCTATGTCATAGTAGTTGGGACGGTGGTTTCTTTAAATCTTTTTTATTATTATTATTTTATTTTTTAAAGAGATGGGGTTTTGCTGTTGTCCTCCAGGCTGGACTCAAACTCCTAGGCTCAAGCAATCCTCCTGCCTCAGCCTCCCCAGTAGATGGGACTACCGGTGCACCATTGCGGCCGGCTGTTTCTTTAAGAGTTTAAATAAAAACATCAGATTCTCCCACAAGTCAGAATTCAGGTCTCAAATTGAGAATATGCCATACATTTTACTGTTTCTAACCTATGGAAAGGATCCTTCAATCGGCTACCCTTAATTTTAGGTTTGAAACTAAAAAAATGGAAAATAAATACCAGAAGATTTCGGTTCCAAATGCCTCCTTTCTACGTCTCTCCTCTCCCCTCTGTCTCTAGTCCTAATTTAGAATTGCCGCGCCCACTGTTCTAAGTGGTAATATTTTCTCAATTGGTGTAGTGCGTCCCTGGCGTAAGGTCTGGGAAAGAGCTGGGCAGGGCTGAGTGGGTGGGGCTCCCTTCTGCCCTGGCTGGGAGCAGCAGTGACTAGATCCGGCGGGATTCTGTGTTTTACTTGTCGTTGATCACCCTGTTTTAGATACATGCTGAGTGGTTGCATTTTTAAACTGATCTTGTTTGTTGGAGAATAGAATCGGTACCATGGAACAGTGCTGGCTCCAGATGTACTGTAAATAGTAGCCTTCATCTTTCAAGGCCAGGGTATCATCTCCAAAGTTTTGGGGTAGGTAGCAAAAACCAAATTGCTCTTCACATGTACATAAAACTTTGAGAATCCCGCAAGAGTGTATTCTTTTTGTGGTGCGAAAACCAAAGTTAACTTGCTTTTTTTTTCTGAAATTGGTGCTGAAGTATTATAGTAGTAAACAATTGATTTTCTTTAGTAGTAAACTGCTAGAACAGATGACAGTGTTTTTTAGATATACAAACAT
The DNA here is from genome assembly GCA_004363605.1 of Indri indri. Lineage (NCBI taxonomy): Eukaryota > Metazoa > Chordata > Mammalia > Primates > Indriidae > Indri > Indri indri. Next base: position 23,406 of record RJWJ010003933.1, read on the forward strand.
TATTGCTTTCCATGATTATAAAATAATATGTGCAAAAATAGTCAAGCAATAGAGAAATACATAAAATAGAAAGCAAAAGTCGCTTACAGTTACCACAGTTAAATTGTAAATACCCTTCCAGATACACAGTTGTGTGTGTGTGGGCGCACATTCATACCCAGCGCGGCCCTGGCCAGCCTGTCCCCTACCTGCGCAGTGAGGCTGTGTCCTGCTGGTGTGGTCCTCAGCATCCTGTGAGCGACTCTTCCGACAGCCTCAGAGCACAGTATGGGAAGAGCTCAGGAGTGTGTTGATGGATGTGTAGACGGTTTACAATTTTTTAACTTTTTTATTGTGAGGTGTAACACAGATGCGGAGAAATGCACATCTCAGTGAATGGCCACCTGGTGACACAGGCCAAGGTAACCACCACCCAGGTCCAGAGAGGGAAAATCACCTCTGTCTCTGCTGTTCCTCTCCAAGTTAACCGTTACGCGACTCCTGCCACTGTAGTTCATGTAAGTGGGATCACGTGCTGTGTGTTCTTCTGTGTCTAGCTTTTTTGTTCCATGTCATATTTGTTGAGTGTAATGATAGCTTTCTTCATTCTCATTGCTATATGATGTTCCATTGCTCACATATATCACAATATGTATCTAATCATGAGCCAGTCTTCAGCCATACGAATACAGATTCTCCTTGGTTTACGATGGCGTTACAGCCCCATAAACCTGTCGTAAAGTTGAAAAATCATAAGTTGAACCATCATGGGTCAGGGACCGTCTATACTGCTGTGAACATTTTTGTATTTGTCTCTTACTGCATGTATGCAAGCGTTTCTCTTGGGCACGTACCTGTGAACATTCACCGTAAACCGAATGTTTGTGTCTCCCGCTAAATTCATCTGTTGAAACCTGACCCCCAGAATGGTGATGTTGGGAGATGAGGCCTTCGGGAGATGATTAGGTGATGAGGGCGGGCCCCTCAAGAATGGGCTTAGTGCCCGGACAGCTGGAACCCTGCAGAGCTCTTGCCCCTTCCACCAGGTGAGGGCGCAGTGAAAGGCACCGTATGTGAGTCAGAAGGCACACGGTCACTAGACACTGAGCATGCCAGCCCCTGGATCTTGGCTTTCCCAGCCTCCAGAACCGTGAGAAATACATTTGTTCATAAGCCGCCAAGTTGATGGTATTTTGTTTTAGCTGCCTGAACGGACGAAGACGTGGAACTGTGGCGCGCTTATGCGTGTGCAGTTCAGGTTTAGCGGGTAATGGCAAACTGCTTCCAATGTGATTGTGCCGATCGGTTGCAGCTCTTCCCACACACCCAGCATTGTTAGGTTAGCATTCGTGTGTGTATGTGTGTGTGCGTGCGCGTGTCTAGCCGTTTTACAAGGTGAATATTGTTGGGGCTTTAATTCATATTCACTCGATTTTTAATGAGGTTGAGCACCTTTCCGTGTATTCATTGATGTTTGGATAGCTTCTTTGATGAAGCGCCTGTTTAAGACTTTTGCCCTTTCTTCTAAGTTATTCTACTGTGAGGCTAGTTATTTTACTTTCTTAATGTTATTTCTTGAAGAACAGAGTTTTGTTGTTTTTTTTTAAATGAATTTTTAATTTTTAATGTGGCCTGATTTATCCATCTCCCTGCCATGGTTAGTCCTGTTTTGCCCTAAATCAAGGTTATATGGATATTTTCCTATATTACAGTCTTTATTATTTTGCCTTTAGCTCGACCATCCACCTGGAGTTGATTTTGGGATGGTGCGAGATTGACTTGTCCCGGCACTATTTATTTAAAAGATTCTCCTTTTTCAGTTCTCTGCCGCATCCCATCAGAAAACATACGACGTGCGCAGATGTATCCGGGTCTGATTCTGCGGTTCCAGACTCCCGTCTGCACTGGTCTGTCGAGGGGCCCTTGGCACCGACACCACAACACCTAGTCATGGTAGCTTTATCGGTTTTTAAAAGCCTTTTTTATTTTAGAGCTGTGGTCCCAACCCCCAGGCCATAGACCAGCACCAGTCTGTGGCCTACTCAGGACCCAGCCTCATAGCTCCCCGACTCCCACCCAGGTCCATGGAAAAATTGTCTTCCATGAAACTCAGTGATGGGGGCCAGCAGGAGGTGAGCGCCAGTGAGCATGTTTACAGCCGCCCCCCCATCACCCGTAGCACCCCTAAGAACTGGTCCCCGGCGCCCAAAAGGTTGGGGACTGCTGTTTTAAAGTATAGCACAGATACAGAAACTGAATAAAATAAATGTATAGCCTAATGAGTTATTAGAAGGTATTGTAAGGTGGATACATTTGTAACCATTGTTTGGATCAAGAAATAAAATTTTGCCTTCCACATGCCTGTTCCAGGTTCATCTCCCTCCCTCCCCACAAAACTTACCACCAACATTTTATGGCAGTTATTTCCTTATTTTTCTTTATAGTTTTACGATTGAACTGAGCACCTCTAAATATTAAGTTTTGCTTGTTTCTTTTAAAATGACTTTTCAGTCTTAACCTACAGGTTACATCACCCACCCCACCTCCCATGGAAGCTATTTGTTGAGGAAACTCAGTGGTTGGACTTGTGTTTCTCACAGTCTAGCTTTGCCAGTTGCTTTCGTCTGGTGAGGTTTAATGTGTTCCTCTACCCTCTAGTTTCCTATAAATTGTTAATTGGTTCTAGAGCAGCAGTCCCCAACCTTTTTGGCACCAGGGACCAGTTTCATGGAAGACAATTTTTCCATGGGGCGGCGGAGCTCTGTGGCCCGGTCCCTAACAGGCCACAAACCTGGTACTGGTCTGTGGCCCAAGGGTTGGGGACTACAGGTCTGGAGGCTTAATGAGATTCAGGTTTGACGTCCGGTGAGACTCCTTTTCCAGGGTGCTGTGTTGTTCCGTCAGGAAGCACCTGATGTCTGGCTGGTCTTCTTTGATGTTGGCAGCCGTTGATGCACATACCTGTTTGCGTTAGTTCATGAGAAGTGACAACATTGTGATGTTCTGGTTCAGTTACTGGTTCTTTGCTTATTAGATGGACTTCTATTAAAGAGAAACCTTTACTGTTTGGTGTTACAGTTCATGTAAGAAACTGAAGATAGATGCTTGCTTCTTCTTTTAATTTATTTTCAGAATTATGAATCATTTTCATATCCTCCAAAGGTGATCAGTTAGGGATTTTTATTTTGATATTATGAATTCATAAATTTAAACATATTTAATATGTTAAATTGTCCCATCTTTGAACAGTGAGAGCCTCTACAAGTTGGCACCTAGATCCTTTTGACATAATTTTAGTAGTCTTTCAAAGGTGCGTTGTTATCTGGTATGCCAAGATGTTCTAGGCTCATCTTGTATTCCTCCTGCCCCAGACCTGGAATAAGCTATTTCTTCAGCCTTGGGGTTTTTTTTTTTTTTTTTTTTTTTTGAGAGACGGGGTCTTGCTCTGTTGCCTGGGCTAGAGTGCAGTGGCGTCTCACAACTCACTGCAATCTCCAACCCCTGGGCTCAGGCAGTCCTCCTGCCTTATTCTCCCGAGTAGCTGGGGACGACAGGTGCATGCTACCACACCTGGCTAATTTTTCTTTTCTTTTCTTTCTTTTTCTTTTTTTTTTTTTTTTTTTGAGGCAGTCTCACTCTGTCACCTGAGGTGTAGAGTACAGTGACATCATCATAGCTCACAGCAACCTCAAACTCGTGGGCTCAAGCGATTCTCCTGCCTCAGCCTCCCAAGTAGCTGGGACTACAGGCATGTGCCATGACACCTGGCTAATTTTTCTGTTTTTAGTAGTGATGGGGTCTCACTCTTGCCCAGGCTGGTCTCGAACTCCTGAGCTCAAGCGATCCTCCCACCTTGGCCTCCCAGAGTGCTGGGATTGCAGGTGTGAGCCACCACACCCGGCCTTCCTTCTGCTTATTATGAGATTAAATTTACTTTATTTTCTTTGTGATTTTTTCTTTGATACTTGGCATAATCTAGAAGTGTTATTTATTTGAAAATATTCTGGATTTTCCCAGATATTATTCCGTTGCTTTCTCATTCGATTCCTTTGTTAGAAACCATTCTTTTATTTCAGTTCTTTTAACTGTATTGAGATTTGCTTTACTGTCCAGGAACAGTCTATCTTGGTGAGTGTTGTGTGTACACTTGTAAATAACGTGTATTCTGTTGGTTGGACTGTTCAATAAATGTCAATTAAGTCAACTTTGATAACAGCGTTATTTAAATCTTTACTGATTTTCTGCTATTCAATTAACTGTTGAATAGGTGTGTTGAAATCTCCATCTGTAATTGTGAATTAGTCTAGTCTCCCTTCAGTTCCATCAGTTTTGCTGCATATGTTCTGAAGGTCTGTTAATAATAAATGCACCTTGGGATTGTGTGCTGTGGTGAATTGACCCCATTATAATCATGTCACGTTCAGTATTATTTCTGCTATGTTATTCTTAAATCTTTACCTGGTATTGATGTAGACACTCCAGCTTTCTTTTGGTTTGTATTAGCAGGGTATGCCTTTTTCTACCCTTCTATTTTTAACCTATTTGTGTCTTTATGTTTAAAGTGTGTTTCTTGTAGACAGCATATAGTTAGTCTTGCTTTTGTATCTATTCTGACAATCCCTGCCTTTTTAAGACAACAGCTTTATTTGGGTATAATTGATACGCAGTAAATTGCACATATTTACAATGCACAGTCTGATCTGTAAATAAATATATGTCATATATCTACACACACACACAAACAGCTGCTGTGAGCATTTGTATATACATCTTCATATGGACCTATTTATGTATCTATAAAACCATCACCACAAGCAAGAGTGTGAACACGTCCACCACTCCCGAATGTTTCTTTGTGCCCTTTGTGGTCTCTCCTTTCCATCCCATCCACCTACCCCTTGTCCCAGTAACCACTGATCTGCTCTTTGGTCTGGCTTCTTCCACTCTGCGTGATTGTTTTGAGATTCATCCATGTTGTGTGTATCAGTAATTCATTCTTTCTCTTATTGCTGTGTAGTAATCCATTGTATGGCTATATCATAATCTGTTTTCCAGCTTTTGGATATTACATATAAGCTGCTGTGAAATTTATATATAGGCTGTCATTTCTCCTGGCTACATAGTTAGGAGTGGAATGGCTGGATTATGTGATAGATACAAACACAGAGGACGAGGTCGGTGGAACAAACTGAGAATCCAGAAATAGAGCCACGCATATATGGGCAACTAATTTTTGACAAAATACAAAGGCACTTAGAGGAGAAAGGATAGTCTTTTCAACGAATGGTGTTAGAACAATTAGATATCCATGTGCAGAAAAATGAGCTTGAATCCTTCAAAGATCTAAATACAAAACTATACGATTTCTAAAAGAAAACACGGGAGAAAATCTAGGTAACCTTGGGGTTAGGCAAAGATTTCTTAGATAGGAGCCCAGAAACCCAACCCGTTAAAAAACAAATTGGTTTGAGGCCAGGAGTTCGAGACCACCCCAGGCAACATAGCCATACCCTGTCTTTGCAAAAGAAAATTTAAAAAATTAGCCAAGCGTGGTGACATGTTCCTGTAGTCCCAACTACTCGGGAGGCTGAGGCAAGAGGATCGCTTGAGCCCAGGAGTATGAGGTTGCAGTGAGCTGTGATGACACCACTGCACTCCAGCCTGGGTGATAGAGACCCTATCTCTTAAAAAAAAAATTGGTAAATTGGGCTTCAATTAAACACTTTTACTCTTCCAAATGTGCTATTAAGAGGATGAGAAGACAAACCACAAGCCCGGGAGAAAATAGTTGCAAAGCGTATACTTGATAAATGGCTTGTTTCCACATACACACGGAACTCTCAAGAATTCAATAATAAGAAAATATATAAGCCAGTATAAACATGGGCAAAATATTTGAACAGACACTCGACCAATGAAGACATAGAATGGCAAATAACACATAACAAATTGCTCACTATTAGTCATTTAGGGAGTTGCAAATTAACATCACAATAAGATACCACTACATACTATTTTACTAGGGCTTCAAAATAATCCAGTTGAGGGTGGGGGATGGGATGAGATATAGATGACACAAGCTTGTCCCTGTGTTGATAATTGTTAAGACATAGTACCAGGCACATGACGGTTCATTGGATATAGTTTACTGCTCTGTCTACTTTTGTAAATGCTTGAATTTTTCATAATGAAAAAAATTTTTAAATCACAGACTAATATCATAAAAATAAATGTAAAATTCCTTTAAAATTTTACCCAGAGCCAGCAATATATTAAAAAGTATAATATTCCATGACCAAGTCAGATTAATGCCAAGACTGCAGAGTTTGTTTAACATTCAAAATAAAACAGTATAATTCACCATATTAAGAGAATACTGTTTCTTAAAACTTAATTATAATGTCACCCCTCAAATATTTGCTTAATAGATTCAGATATGCATGTAGTATGCCAATTTCTCCACCCATTTTGTTCATAATATTTTACTTTTTAATTTAATTTAATCTATTTAGAAATGGGGTCTCACTATGTTACCCAGGCTGTCCTTGAACTTCTGGGTTCAAGCAGTCCTCCCACCTTGGCCTCCCAAGTAGCTGGGACTACAGGCACATGCCACCGTGCCCAGCTTTTACCCTCTTTAAAAAAAATTCAGATCCAGACAAGTCTATCCACTTTTAAGATCTGCTTCCCCGTCCCCCTCTCCCCCTGCATTGTGCGGCGTCATCACGGCGTGTCTGGGCTTGGACTGGAACTCCAGTAGTCCTTTTACTTAGTCTGGGGTACTTCGTGCTTCCGTTACTGCTGTATGGTAATCTCCTCACAGACTGCCCCCCCATCCCCGACCTTCGTGTTTTCTTCTATATGACTCTTCTCTTCCGTATTTTTCATGTTTTCTTGTCAATGCTGGTTTCTCAATAATCTTCTTAGATCTGGCTTCCAGCGTATTAATTTTTTCCAGCTGATTTTAATCAATTGTCTCCTTCATTTTGATTTTTATTCCAAAATTATGTATTTGTTTTTAAAAGTTATTTTTTATTGAGATAGAATTAACACACCATAAAATATACCTTTAAAAAGTATATTCATAAGTTTATAACCATCATCACCATGTAATTCCAGAACTTTTAATGACCTCGAAAAGAAACTGAATCCAGTAGGATTCACCCTCATGCCTCTCTTGCTCGAGTCCCAGGCAACTACTGATCACTTCTGTCTCTATGGCTTTGCCTGTTTTGGACATTTCATGTAAATTCAGTCATACACTATGTGATCTTCTGGTCGGGCTTCTTCCGCTTAGCTTGATGTTTTCAAGGTTCGTCCATGTTGTAGCAGGTATCAGTACTTTGTTCCTTTTCATGCCACTGTATGAATAAATTACATTTTTTAATCTGTTCATCAGTTGATGGACATTCGGGCTGTTTCCACTTTTTGGTCGGTGTAATACTGCTCTGAATGTTCATGTACCAGTTTGTGTGTGACATAATGTCCATTCCTCTAGGGCATACACCTAGGAGTGGAATTGCCATGGTCAGTCATCACTGTGTTTAATTTTTAGAGGGACTGTCAGGCAGATTTCTGAAGTAGCTGTGCCATTTCACATTCCCACTGGAAGAGTATGCAGAGTCCCACTTTTCCACATCTTCATCAGTACTTCTTACTGTCTTTTTTATTATGCCCACCTCAGTGGGTATGAATTGGTATCTGATTTTCGTTTTGATTTGCATATATTTCTAATTCTAATTGTTCTGTGTGATTCTTTTCCAAATCTGGCTTCTCACTTTTTACAGTCTGTTTTTTTTTTTTTTGCTCATTTTTCTTTGTTTTCTGTATTTCGTTTTTAAAAAACTTTATATGTGTGAAATATATTAGGTCATTAAATATGAAATGTCCGATTGAAAAGTTTATTCTATCTCAAACAAGAAGCAGTACAGTTAATCAAAGTGTGCACCTAAACTATCGACACAGTTTTGCCATCTTAACAGTAGCTTGCTTACGCCAGCAGTGAAGCCTGGAGAGCTAGTGGTGATGAAATCAGGAAAGGCGTTTTCCACAGCTTGTCAGAATTGAATATTTTTCCTTGCAAGAAGTGATCCAAAGCCTGGAAGAAGTGGTGGTCAGTTGGTGCAAGGTCTGGTGAATACAGTGGATGACAGAGAGTTTCTGAGTACAGCTGCTGTGGTTTGAGCAGTGTTGTTTGTGCGACATGTGGTCAAGCATTGTCTTGTAAAAGGATTAGCCTGTCTCTGTTGACCAATCTCGGCTGCTAAATCGCAAGCATCCTCATCATTTCTTCCACCTGGTTGCAGTAGACATCCTCTGTTATCAATGGACCAGGTTTCATGAAGCTGTAGTGAATAATACCAGCGCTGGACCACCAAACAGACACCCTTAGCTTTTTTTGATGAACATTCGGTTTTGGACTGTGTTTTGGCACTTCATCTGTATCCAACCATTGTGCCAAACACTTGAGATTGTCAACAAGAATCCATTTTTCATCACACGGCACAATCTGGCATAGAAATGGTTCGCCTTTATGTTGTGACGGCAAAGAAAGGCAAGCTTCCAGGCGATTTCTCTTCTGATGCGTGTTTAATTCACGTGAGACCCATCTATCTAGGTTCTATACCTTGCCCATTTGTTTCAAATAGTCCAATATTGTTGGAGTAGTAATATCAAACCTTGCTAATTCACGCATAGGTTGAGATGGATTCACTTCCACTACAGGTTTCAGCTCCTCATTATCCACCTTGCTCTCAGGTCGCCCACATGGCTCCTTTTCAAGATTAAAATCACCAGAACGGAACTTCTCAAACCATCACTGTACTGTGCGTTCATTAGCCACATCCTTCCCGAACACTTTGTTGATATTGAGTTGTGTGCACTGCATTGGTTCCACGACGGAACTAATATTTGAAAATAACACGAAATTTTGACTTATCTGTAGTTTCACAAAAATTGCTCTTAAAAAAATGTGAAAGATAATTACAAGCCAAAACATGCATTTGAAAGACTGAGGAGGTACCTTCACAGTAAAAGTAAAACAAGATGTGTCAAAGTGAAATGTCAGAGAGATTAACTATCAGACTTGGTACTTGAGGAAATCAGACATTTCATACTTAATAACTTAATACATAATATGTTAAGAAATACAACTATATATAACATATAATTATTTTAGAGCTTGTATGTATTAATTCCAGTAAGTGAAGTCCTTGGTGTTTTAAATCTGTTGTTTGTTGCTTTTGCTGACTTTCACTCATGGTGGCTTGTTTCCTTGTGCATTTTAGTGATATTTTGTGCAAATTTTTTTAATTTTGAGTTTTTATCTGGCTGAACTTTGTGGAATTCACTATTAGGAATGCTTTCAGGTGAACATGGTGGTTCTCATCTGTAATCCCAACATTTTGGAAGATTGAGGCAGGAGGGTCACTGGAGGCCAGGAGTTTGAAACCAGGAATGCTTTCTTTCCGAAACAGCCTGCATTTGTTTCTGGTGGAAGCTAGCAGTTTTTATTAACCCAAGAACACTTCATCGGGTGACCACACATCTTGCTTTGTCTCAGACAGGTTTGGCTTAAGGCTGTTGTCCCCAAAATAGTATCGATAGCACTTCCCTTCCCTCTCGGTTACCTGGGTTTGGAAAATAACTTAGGTGGTTACTCATGACTTTGGTTCCTGCACAGTTCGAGAGTACGGCGTCGGTGGTGGCCTGACGTTGGTCTGGCTGGGCGTTGCCCTCAGACGGCCTCTGTGTGCACAGCCAGCTGTGGCCATGCTCACTTCTCCATCCATCGCTGCCTCCCGTTTGTGTCCCTGGAAGAATTCTCCCACTTCCTTGTATGCCCAGTAACACATTAAAAATAAGTTTGTACAGTCTTCCAGAGTCTGGTTTTATTACAGTGAAACACTCCTATAGCATTTGTTGCCATATTGCCACATTGGTCACTACTGTTACGTATTTATTTATTTAGAGACAGGGACTCACTCTGCCGCACAGGCTGGAGTGCAGTGGCACCATCATAGCTCACTTCAGCTCAAACAATCTTCCTGCCTCAGCCTCCCGAGTAGCTGGGACTACAGGCACACCCGGCTAAGTTTTCTGTTTTTTGTAGAGGTGGGGTCTCGCTATATTGCTTAGGCTGGTCTCGAACTCCTGGCCTCAAGTGAGCCTCTCACCTTGGCCTCCCAAAGTCCTGGGATTACAGGTGTGAACCACCACACCTGGCTGGTACTTTTTTATTAAAATGCTCTACTCCTGCCCCACACGCCTCCTCGTGCTTCACTCTTCTGTTCAGGGTCCTGTCCTGCTGTTTCACGCTTCCGTAGCATCGTGTACCTTCACTTCTAGCATCTGCTGCGGCTAAAATCTCGCAGTTCTTGGCGAGTGTTGTCTCCCCTGTGGACTGCAAGGCAAGGCCCTGTGCCTGTCTGCCTCTGCGCAGCCACGTCCCTGCACAGTGCGGCGTCACTGAGGGAGGGGCCTTCCAAGCAGTGAACAGAAAGGTTGGGTTGGGAGGTGGCTTTACTCTCGTGGACTTTCATCCTTTCCTAGGTCCAGGGAATCATCATCGTCTTTTTATATAATAAGTTTTTAGTCTGTGAATTGATGGGTAGCTGGAGTTTTAAAAATTCCTGATTTATATATTAGTCCTTACAGCAGGGCAGAATGAATTGGTTTTGAGGAATTCAGCTTTGCTGATTGTAGCAGCTACAGGTACCTCTGGTAAAATGTTTGAAGGGTGAGGGCATAAATTCTAGATGGAAATGACCTCTTTATACCTTTGTAGGTTTTAATTTATGTTCCCCAGTCCTTTATTAATAGACCATTTGCATTTGAATTCATAGTTTTACTTTTTGCCTATTTAGCACTGTTAGGGTATTTTTATCATGTAAGTGGATTGCTGAAAGTCAGGAGACAAGTTTTTCTATTCCAGTTTTCCATTGTGGATATTTTTTCTATGCGTAAGTAGGCCGATGTATCCATAACAGTGTTGATTTAAAATGTATGATTTAACTCCGTGCTTAATTTGATTTCATCTCTTACAGGTAATGCAAAAGGACCATGTGTGTGCTATCCAGATGGCAGGCGCGCAGCCTTTACGACGAGAAACGAGTCTCCACTGCATAAGTTTTTGTCTACACCATGAAGTATTCAATAGTAGAACTCCTGGAAAGCAGTGACCTATGCTCTAAGATGATATGCTCATGTGAGCTACATATTCTATTTTTCAGTAATATTTATGATCAGCCATATCCATAGAAACATCCTGAAAGATGGAATTATTATGAAAAGTGAAGATACTCTACATTCGGGGGCACAAATGAGGGTTTGGATCAATTTTTTATTAACCTAAGATATTAATACGATGAAGCAGCCAGAATAGTTATGGTCAGTCATGGAGAATAACCTGGAAACTTGTCCCGAAGGGGATAGTGATTTTGTTTCTGATAAAGTAAATTTTAAAATAGAAGAAGATGATGATCCAGTTCCTACTCATAGTTTGGGAAGAGTGGACTTTAAAAGGGAGCAAGAGGACATGAAGCAGACAGACAGCAGCGATGAGCAGGCAGAGGCCAGAGAGACGAGCTGTAACGGGAAGCCCCCTGGGAAGTACCTGCCCTCCGAGAACGAGGAGGACTACGGGTCTCTGTTCTCCCAGTACAGCAGCACACTGTACGACGTCGCCATGGAAGCCGTGACGCAGAGCCTCCTTTCCAGCCGAAGCATAAGCTCCAGGAAGAAATCTCCAGCTTGGAAACATTTTTTTATCTCTCCTCGGGATAGCACTAAAGCAATATGTATGTACTGTATGAAAGAATTTAGTAGAGGTAAAAATGAGAAAGACTTAAGTACAAGCTGTCTCATGAGACACGTCCGGCGAGCACACCCCACCGTGCTCATTCAGGAAAATGGAAGCATATCCGCCGTGTCCTCATTTCCTTCTCCCTCACTCCTGCTTCCGCCACAGCCTGCAGATGCAGGAGACCTCAGCACCATACTCTCACCCATCAAACTGGTCCAGAAAATGGCACCTAAGATCCCATCCCCCGATCGAATAACAGAGGAATCTGTGTCTGTAGTTTCTTCTGAAGAAATCTCCGACATACCTGTTTCTGAGAAGTACAGCCGAGAAGAAGCCCTGGTGGGATCGTCTCCCCACCTGCCCACCCTCCATTATGATGAAACCGCAGAGAACATAGTGGAGAAAAACCTTCCACTTCCAAAGAGCACATCCGGGTCCAGAAGAAGGTCTGCCGTCTGGAAGCACTTCTACCTGTCGCCTCTGGACAACTCCAAAGCTGTCTGCATTCACTGCATGAACGAGTTCAGCAGAGGAAAGAACGGGAAGGACCTGGGCACCAGCTGTCTCATCAGGCACATGTGGAGAGCACATCGCTCCATCGTGCTGCAGGAGAACGGGGGCACGGGCATCCCACCCCTGTACTCCACCCCTCCCACCCTCCTGCCCGCCCTCTTGCCTCCGGAGGGGGATCTGAACTCCATGTCGTCATCCCCAGGAAAACCGGTCAAAGAGTCCCCTTCCGCTTCTTCCTCTCCCGATCGGCTGCCCGAAGACCTGCCATCGCATTTGAACCCTGGAGACGCGCTGATGGAAGCTGTGTCAGTGTTGTCACCCTCTGATGATGTTGGGGAGGCCTCGGTGTCCTCTCCTGCGAAGCAGCCAGCCCATGGGTTGAGGCCTAGAGTGTTTGAGTCTGGTGCTGTCTTCCAGCAGAACAAAAGGGTCATGAAAAGACTGAAGTCGGAAGTTTGGCATCACTTCTCACTGGCGCCCATGGACAGTCTCAAGGCAGTGTGCAGATACTGCAGCTGCATCATCAGTCGGGGGAAGAAGGGTGACGTGGGCACCAGCTGTCTGATGAGGCATCTGTACAGACGCCATCCTGAAGTCGTCGGGAACCAGAAGGGCTTTCTAGGTGCAAGTTTGGCAAATTCTCCGTATGCTACTTTGGCTTCTGCAGAAAGTTCCTCCTCCAAATTAACTGACTTGCCAACGATGGTCACAAAAAATAATCAGGTTATGTTTCCAGTTAATAGCAAAAAGACCTCAAAGCTGTGGAATCACTTTTCTATTTGCTCTGCAGACTCTACTAAAGTCGTGTGCTTGCACTGCGGCCGGACCATCAGCAGAGGGAAGAAGCCCACTAACCTGGGCACCAGCTGTCTTCTGAGACATCTGCAGAGGTTCCACAGCAACGTGCTGAAGACCGACGTCTCAGAGACCGCGCAGCCCTCTTCTCCGGACAGGCGTGTGCCGCTGAGCACAGAATTATCAGGAGCTTCCTCCTTCGATGACACCAATGAGAAGCTTTATGATTCTCACCCAGTTGCCAAAAAAATCACTAGTCTCATAGCTGAAATGATCGCACTTGACCTTCAGCCATATTCCTTTGTAGACAATGTTGGCTTTAACAGGCTGCTCAAATACTTGAAACCTCAGTACTCCCTACCCTCCCCGTCTTACTTCTCGAGGACGGCCATCCCAGGTATGTATGATAATGTGAAGCAGATAATTATGTCACATCTTAAGGAAGCTGAGAGTGGTGTGATCCACTTCACTTCTGGAATATGGATGAGTAACCAGACCCGGGAGTACCTGACCCTCACGGCTCACTGGGTCTCCTTCGAGTCATCGGTCCGCCCACGTTGCGAGGACCACCACTGCTCAGCACTTTTAGATGTGTCACAGGTCGACTGTGACTACAGCGGCAACAGCATCCAGAAGCAGCTGGAGTGTTGGTGGGAAGCCTGGGTGACCTCCATCGGCCTTCAGGTTGGCATCACGGTGACCGACAATCTGAGCATAGGAAGGACGCTGAACGAAGGGGAGCACACGAGCGTGCAGTGCTTCAGCCACACGGTCAACCTGATTGTGAGCGAGGCCATCAAGAGCCAGAGGATGGTGCAGAACCTCCTCAGCATCGCACGGAAGATATGCGAACGGGTACACCGATCGCCCAAAGCGAAGGAGAAGCTGGCAGAGCTGCAGAAGGAGTACGAACTGCCGCAGCACCATCTTATTCAAGACGTTCCATCCAAATGGAGCACGTCGTTTCGTATGCTTGAACGACTCATTGAACAAAAACGGGCCATTAACGAGATGTCAGTCGAGTGTAACTTCAGAGAACTGATCAGCTGTGACCAATGGGAGGTCATGCAGTCCGTGTGTCATGCGCTGAAACCCTTCGATGCTGCGAGTCGGGAGATGAGCGCCCACGTGTCCACTCTCAGCCAGGTCATCCCCATGATCCACATCCTCAACAGGAAGGTCGAGATGCTCTTCGAGGAGACGATGGGCATCGACACCATGCTGAAGTCCTTGAAGGAGGCCATGGTGAGCCGGCTGTCCGCCACCCTCCACGACCCCAGGTACGTCTTCGCTACACTGCTCGACCCTCGTTACAAAGCCTCCCTGTTCACAGAGGAGGAGGCGGAACAGTACAAGCAGGATTTAATCAGGGAACTAGAAATACTGAATTCTACCTCAGACGACACGCTTGCCTCCAATGGGTGTGATACAGGTTCCCCATCGAAAGACTCCGCTGGAGAGGAGAACCTGTGGTCCCTCATGGCCAAGATGAAGAAGAAAGATCTGAGAGAGAAGTTGCCTGAAGACATGGTGCTCGCATACTTGGAGGAGGAAGTGCTTGAACACAGCTGTGACCCGCTCGCCTACTGGAACCTGAAGAAGTCATCCTGGCCAGGGCTGTCCGCCTTGGCCGTCAGGTTTTTGGGCTGTCCCCCAAGTATTGTCCCCTCAGAAAAGCTGTTCACCACACCCACTGAGAACAGTAGCTTTGGCCAGTCCAGGCTCATGATGGAACATTTTGAAAAACTTATCTTTTTGAAAGTGAATCTTCCCTTGATATACTTTCAGTATTGAAGCTCACAGTGGAGCCCCCAGACTAGAGATGTTGTTGCTTCTTAGGCATCAGCAGTTGGCACCGGGGGCTGTGACTCAGCCCGGGGCCACGTACGACATCAGACCAGGCACTCTCAGGGCCGCTCTCCAGCTCTCGCCGGAATGTCTGCAGGTGCCTTACTCCTCCCACTCCTTCAGGCCAGGTATCGCGGTGTGTTTTTTAAGAAGTCCGCTAGAAATAGCTTGTATTGTCAACTATGAAGTACGATGACTAGGTTTTAATTCATAACTGTAAAGTTTTTTAAAAGTTGGGGTTTAGTAATTTGTTTTGCTAGAATGGCAGAGAAGATGTAAATAATTTTTATTCTGTAGGCTTTTTACTCGATTATGTAAAAACCACAAATCAGGTACTGTATTTTAGTTAAACATTGCTTTAATTGCAACAAAACAGCTTTTGTGGCTGTCAAATGAAACCTGTAAATAGGAGGTGGCGGTCAAGCCATCCTGACTGAGCAGTTTTAACTGCAGGCTCTAAAGTATGTCTAGGAGTACAGAGAATATTCTGGAAGGTAACTGTTTACTATAACAGACGTGGCATTCGAAAACAAAACTAAACTTCAGTGTATCATGGAGTGTCAGTTACGTGGTTACTTGGTAACAAGAATTTTCCCATTTCAGGTTTTTGCATTTAGGTTTTACATGGTCAGTTAACTCAGAGAGATCCCAACTGTTTATCATGAGCACCTTTGAAACTTGATCCAAATTTGTAAATTCACGCTCATTGTTTAGCCAATGCATAATATGACACGTTCCCAGCAGATGGTCTGCTGTTTCAATCTCCACGCCTCTGATTTAGTGTCTCTGCGCTAGGAAGCTATCTTTTAAAATGTGTGCACTGATCAAATTATGTGTAAAATTCTTTTTAGAAGAGATGGCTTATTAACAGGGAAGAAGCTGGTTATATTACAGTTGTAAGAATATTCTTAGGTGTTTAGTTTTTTTTTTTTTTATGATAGGGAAGATTCAGCCATCGCTGGGATATTTTACAATCCCAAGGACATCAGAATGAAGTATTGGTTTTCAGATTCTTTTAATAATTATGTCTTCAGAATTTTTGCTTTATCTTCAAACCAATTAAATATTCTGGGTGAGACAAATCACTCATTTGCCTATGACTTTTTAGAAAAGTTATTGTTTTGTTAAAATACTGTACCTATGCTTAATCTAAATTTGCATTGACTGTTTTAGTGTATTTATAAATGGTGAACTCAGTTTCTGAAATTAAACTTTTATTTGCAATTTTCTAGTGCTGGCAGACACTGGCTTTTTATTTTTAGGATAATAAAATAGGCATACTCTTTGTAGGCCAATATCTAAGAACCATACTGATGTAGCATTTGAAATTTCACCTTAGCCCCATGGAGGATGCTGGCAAAGTGGAGATGTGATTCTCACAGCAGCCATTCTGATCACAGTACTCATGATGAGAACTGTCCAGGTCTTGTGTTCAGAGCGAGTGTTGTTACCAGTGTGGCACCGTCATGGAAGAGCCCAGCGGGCGGCCCCGAGGGTGGCCGTGTCCTCTCCCGCAGTAACTGTGCTCTTGTTCCCTGAGAGCAGCCTGTTTCCAGAGCGCCCAGGGAGCATTGATCAGGGACAGGGGCCACGGGAGGTGGATTCCACGGCCCACCTGCCTCCCTCGCCAGCAGCTCTGGCACAGCTCTCGTGGGGTGGCGGGGCTGTGGACAGGAAGGGGGAGCGACAGTTCCTGCTCGGCCTTGGCCACGCGGCTGCAGGATCGTATTTGGGATGGTAACAGCCTCAGAATTCTGGGATATTGAGCTTCATGACTTTTCCCTCTAAGACAAGTCAGTGTAACTAATGGGCAGAATCGTATCCAGTCAGTCGTTCAACAGTGAAGTGCCTTCTTTCTCCAGAGCCCGAGCTAGTTTCTGGGATGCAGCAGCGATTGCTTGTGCAGAGCTGTAGTCTAGGCTCGGGAACAATGGCAGACTGCAGCCCCAAGGCCCAGTCTGGCACTGTGCCTGTTTTTCTAAGTAAAATGTTTATGGGATACGCAGCCATTTGTGTACCTATTGTCCACGGCTGCCTTCACGCTGCTACAGCAGAACTGAATAACTGTGGCAGAGATCACGGGGCTGAAAATACTCGTTGGCTCTTTTCAGGACAAGTTTGTTGGCCCCTGTACTAGCCTGCCTTTCTGTTCGGTTTCTAAACTTTATCTAAACTTTATTTTTTAGTTGAAGTGTTCTAAGTGAGGATTGCAGATAAAACACGGGCTTCTTACACTCAACGGAAAACTTGGCCCCTCTGGAGCACCATTAGGAAAGACGTCTTGCCTTGTACATTCTGTCCCTTGGGTCGGTGGACGTTTGTGGAGAACAGGCTGTGTTGGGCACCGAGGACGTGGCCGAGCTGTCCTGTCTTCCCGTCGACTGTCCTGCAGGAGGACGCAGGAGGCCCAGTGCCACAGTGCGCATGAGCCTCACTGTCCTCGAGTGGGGGATTGTGGTGCAGCCATTCCCACCTTAACTCTGTGTTCACACTCAATCATGAGCAGTTTGCTTCCCTGCCGCTGGGTGATATTTTGGGTAGGTTCCTTAATTTCTCAGATTTGTCTCAGATAATAAAAAGCCCTTTGTATGAGCCTCAGAACTCTCTTGTTTCAGTGAATGGAATTCCCAGTCTTTATATACTAAAACATTGAACTTCATTTGAAGTTAAAATTCCCTTCCCTTCCACTTTTCACCGTGAGGCAGCAGGTGGTATCAGACCAGCCCTCTCCCAAAAACAATCAATGCCCTATAAAACATAGCGTTAAGAAGAGCTTTCTGAAGACATCAGAGAGTCTTCAAGGCAGCCAAGATGTGAGGGATTTGAGGGAACAAAATCCTAGTGAGAAGAGACTTGCATAAAGGTGAGTCCTATAGTCACATCTTTTTTTCCTGTTGGAACATTTGCTGGCGTCCTGATCGTCCGGCCTAACAGAAGGTGGCGACCAGAGCTGGTAGGGGCAGCACTGGGCCGTGGAGACTGGCAGTGACGCTGGCACTGCTGCGCTGGCCAGGACCGCAGGAGCTGAGATCTGGGAGAAGTGGGCCCAGCATGCCGTGTGCAGCTTCCCAGGGCAGGTGCTGGTGCCTGCTGGTTGCTCACGCAGGCGCACGAGGCCTGGAAGCCAAAACAACCTGCAGGGGCTGGACAGCGAAGGAGACAAAGCTTGGGCCCGGCCCCACGGTTTCCAGAGGCGGCCCTGCCCGCACCATGCTGGGCGCAGCTGGAGCCATCTCAGCCTTGATTGCATCAGGGTGACTGCCCTGCCTGGCCCGCCTTTCTGCCAGAGGAAAATGAAACGTTCTTTCAGTGAAAAGATCAGGCCTTCTGCACCTTTACACAGATACAGCTTGACTCTCAGTAAAACCCGTCAGACACACTAAAACACAGGAGCAACGACTGAAAGGTCAGAGAACAATAGACAGCAGACGTAGACTGCGAGTGGGCTTCACGATCGGTGCACTGAGTAACACGGATGAAAGGCGGAGGGCGTCACCAAAGAGTAAGACTGCAGACAACACTGAATCTGAGAGATGGAATGGCACGTGTGAAGAGTCCGACTGATGGATTTAATATCCGGTTAGACACGAGGGCTGCTGAATCGGAAGACAGGTCCATAGGAAACATTCAGATTGAAGTTCGGGAGACCAGAAGAGGGAACGGACATACAGAGATGGGTAACGAACAGGCCTGGCACACAGGCGACAGGAGTCCCGGGGAACACGTTTGAAAGAGACTGTGGCTGGGACTCTCCGGCGCTGACAGGAGACATCAGCCATAGATGTTAGAATATCTTTGAGCCCCAAGAAGGATAAGTTAAAAATCAGAAAAAACCTACCACCCAGCAAAGTGCTGAAAACCAAAGAGAGAAAATCTTAAAAGCAGGAGAGGAAAATAAAACACCTTTACCTTGAAAGGAACAATTAAACTGGCAGCTGAGTTTTTAAAACAGAAACAATGTTAGAATAATGCAGTGACATCTTTAAAGTGCTAGAAGAAAAGAATTGCCAATGTTAGACTTACATACCTGGTGAAAAGAGTCCTCAAACATGAGGGTGAAACGGAGTTTTCAGACAAAATAAGAAAGAATTTGTCACCAGCAGACCAGCCCTAAAATATACCCTGAAGGGAGTTCTCTAGACAGAAGGAAAACAGCTCGGGGTGGATGCCTGCGGCCCGGAGAGGAATGAGTCGCGCTCCTGGGAGGAGTGAAAATGGGAGATCTAAATGAATATGGTGCTCAAAACTGTCAGGGCTCAGAATTCAAGCAGACTTCAGATACACAGGCGGGAGGGAAGGAGAGGGCTGTGGGCCCCTTCCGTGTCCCGTCAGTGGTAAGTGTGAATTTAAAGTAGATTCTAAGACATTAGACACATCTTATCTCTGGGGTAACCATGCAAAGCACTACAGATGTTCAGGAAATTAATAAAGAGGAAAATACTCGTAACTACTTTCAGTAATCCAAAAGAAGGAAGGAAAAAAACAGATGCAAATAGAAAAATGGTAGATTTAAACCCAAATGTGTCAGCAAGCATATTAAATATAAGTGGAATATACAGCCCAATTAGAAGAGATTGTTAGATTGGATAAAATGGGAAAGCCCAGCCGTGTTCGTTGACAAGATCCATTCGTCAAGTCCAAGGACACCAAGGGAGTCTGTATCTGAGGTGGCGCTCGGGCACCGTCCCACACAGCTGTGTGGCTGTGAACATCCCACAGAGGTGGAGGGACCTTCCCTGGTGATGAAGCAGTGAGTGTAATGGGGATACTGTAATGCTAAACCTGGAAGTACCAAAGAACACAGCTCCACAGTAAGGTGGAAAGGGAAGAAACCAAAAGGAGAAACAGGCCGGGCACAGTGGCTCACGCCCGTAATCCCAACACCCTGGGAGGCCGAGGTGGGAGGATCACTTGAGCTCAGGAGTTCGAGATCAGCCTGAGCAAGAGCGAGACCCAGTCTCTTCTAAAAATAGAAAAATTAGCCGGGCATGGTGGCACACACATGCAGTAGCTTAGACTACTAGTAGCTACTCGGGAGGCTGAAGCAGGAGGATCGCTTGAGCCCAGGAGTTTGAGGTCGCTGTGAGCTGGGCTGACGCCACGGCACTCTAGCCCGGGCGACAGAGAGACTCTGGCTCAAATAAATAAATAAATAAATAAATAAAAATAAAAAAAATAAAAAAAAATAAAAAAAGGAGAAACGGACAATGACACTGGGAGATCGGAGCACCTACCTCCACTTACCTCTCGCCCGGGAGCGTGCCCCGGACCACCCTGCCAGACCGCGTCTCCTGCCTGGGTGAGTGGATCCTCGCCTCCACGCCCTCCCGCAGCACCCAGAGCACGGCCTCCAGGATGGCGGCCCCCAGCCCCCTCCCGCCTCCGTCTCCACCGTTCCCCAGAGTGGGCTCAGCACACGCGCGGCCTCCCGTGTCGCCCAGGCGTGCCGTGCCCCGTGCGGACGCGCGGGGGTTGAGAGTGGCACAGCCGCCGGGGACGGTCGCGCAGACGAGAAGGAAGAGCGCACAGGGATGGCAGGAGGTTGAGGCGGGAGGGCGGGACGGGCTGGGGCGTGGGAGGGAGGAGCCTGGGGGGCAGCGGCAGGGAGGGGGAGGTCTCGCGTCCCCCTTGGCACTACGAGCGCGGTGTGTTTCATGCCCCCGTCCTTCTGTGTGAGTGAAAGAAATTCACAGCGTAATTTTACAGGGCCGTGCAGATGTCCTCGATATTTTCTCAAAAATCTCACTGGAGCCTTCAGGTTCGGACACGGGTTTGCAGGGGTGGGGCTTCCGTTCTCTTCACGTGCCTCAGTACAGTCGTTTCTTGGTGGGGTTTCTAGGGATTTTGTCATTTGGGCTGGATTTGGGACTAGGAGTCTTTTTCTGTTGCATTTTCAAATTGGTGCTGTGAGGGCGTCTGCGTCCTTGAGGAAAAACCGTTTGTGGTTACTTTGGGCTTTATACAATTAACAGTTTACTGAGGTTACTTATTGAAGTACTAAGTTTTCCTTAAACACTTAAAGAAATTTCTTATAAATTTAATGAATTTGCATTTAGTAGAACCAATCGGTGTCAGGAAGTCTTGGTTAACACGTGATCAGCTGCAGTTCAATGGGACCAGGTTCACGCAGCCGGGTCCGCCGGGCCGTCTGGCCGAGTCCCGGTGAGCACCAGCGGGCCGGGCCTCCCGTGAGCGGCAGAGCAGCCCCTCTGCCCAGACCGTGCCCCAGCGAAGGCCGTGTCCCCCGTCCCCTCTCGCTGCCTCTTCCCAGCGAGCGGCCCTGACACCTGCCGGCCTTCCAGCCGGTGCCGCACTTTCCCGCAGTCCGCCGACGGCCAGAGGAAACCCGCGATGCCGCTCAGGAATGACGGGTAAGCACGTGCCTCCCGCACGAGACTTCCGAGGCCAGAGGAGGTGCGAGGGCGCCGTGACCACTGGGTCTGGGCCTCAGTTTCCACCCAGGCGCCATCCTGAGCACACAGGAACGCTGTGGCTGCTGCTCGCCGCTTCAGGCTTTGTCTCCAGGACATGAAGGCTTCGCTGGAAGAGTCCCAGCAGGCCCATTTGGCCGCAGCGGATCACAGAGGACATCTGCATCTTCCTGGGGAGGTGGGCGAGGGAGGAGGCGCCACGTGGCCGCCTGTCCCCAGCCTCCACCGAGTGGCTGTCATTCCCGGCTGGTCCCATCCCACATCCTGCTGCCACCAGAGCCTCACAGCCCAGCCCCCTTGGTCCTCTGCTGTGCTGTGGTCCTGTTCTCTTGTCCCCCTGCCATGACCACAGTGCCCTGGATTTTGTAGCGTCAGAGAGATCTTGATATCCCTCCCCCGCCCTTTCAAAACTCACCTTGGTACTTTGTCCTCTGAAATTTTTTGTATCAGTGGTCGAGTTCCATGAAAAATCCTGACAGTATTTTGATTGAAATTGCATTGAATTTGTAGCCCAATCTGGGACACTTTCATTACGAGGGTATGGATGCTTAGATAATGCACTGTCCAGTTTAACACTGACCTCTGCAGACATGGCGCATGGCTTCTGCTTGCGTACTGGCAGCCAGGTCGCCAGGACCGGGCCTCCGGAGAAGGCAACACAGGAGCATCAGAGGCTGGGGGACAGCGAGGAATTCCACGCGGGAATGCCAGGGAGGTCAGCAGTGCTGCCAGGGCCTCCTCATCTTCATTCTTTCAGTTTTAAAGGAGCCATCATGCTCAAGCTATTTGAATGGAAATTCCTATATGCAGCTAGTTTTAATAAAATATGTATCCAAACTCGTTTTTAAAAATAATTTTATCTTAAAACAGTCTCCATCTTGCAGGAACATAAAAAATCCTTTTCCCCAGAACCATTTGAGAGCAAGTTGCCACCTGACACCCGTGGCCCGAGTCCCCACACCGAACATCCTCCACCCCAGTCCAGCACCATCAAAGCCTGGAAACTCACCTTGTGTTGTGTCCGCAGACACTGGGACGAGGTAGGCCCGGAAGGAAGCAGGAGTGGGGGGAGCCTTGGAGCCCACACAGCCACAGGGACAGCAACACCTGAGCCCCACTGGGCGTCGTTGGCTGCAGCAGAGCCTGGAGGGGCTGCGGCTGGAGGCTGTGGGCACAGCTGCTTTCCACGGTGGAGCCCCAGGCTCTGGTCCCCAAGGCCTATGACAGTGGCTGCCCTGACAACAGGTTTCTAGCACAAGGATTCAGTCCTGAAGCTTGTGTTGCATTTAGTGGGCATGTCTCTGATTTCCTCCAGTCTGGAACATTCCTCAGTGTTCCCCTGGTTGCCGTCACCTCCGCACCCTTGACAAGAACAGGCCAGTTGTTTTGTGGAGTGTCCCTCAAGCGGGCTTGTCCAGTGTTTGCTCACCATTAGATGAGGGCCATGCATCTTTGGCAGAACATCACAGAAGTGATGCTGTGTTCTCTGTGCCCTGCCAGGTGGCACATGGGGGTCCCCTTGTGCCGTGACCTCTTTGTTCACTTGGTTAAGATGGCATCTGCCAAGTTTCTCACTGTGAAGTTATTTGGCTTTGTTAAAAAATAAAACTTGGTGTGGATGCTCTTTGAGAAAATGTAAATATCCTGTTCTTCATAAAACTTCATTCATTTATATCAGTATGGACTCAGGGTTTCCTATCCAATTTATTAGTTATCTGTTAACTATCATTTTGCTCAAATTTTCCAGATCTGGCCAGTGGGAACCCCTCGGTCTCCATTGTTTGAACACGTCCTTTACTGGGGAGAAGATCCTCCGCGTTCATTCTCTGTCTTCCCCGCCTTGCCCTGGAGTCATTTTTCTCCAAGGAGCCATCATTCCTGTCACTGGAGAGTAGCATTCGGAAGCCCAGGTCAGCGGGCTGGGTGTGCTTGTTGCTGCTGGGCTGTTGCTGCTCATCAGGACTCGCAGGGCTCACACACGTTTATCTTGTGTTTATCTAGGTATATTAAAACCACGTTTTCATACCAGGACCTCCAACACCACAGCTTCTTTCTAGTGTTCTTCCTTTCTGTGTTTACAGCGCCTTTCTCAGACTCTCATCCTTAATACATTTATTTGAAAAGGCCCCTGTCTACTGGTGGGGACTCGCTGCCACCCCTTCCCACACCAGGTGCCCTCTGTCCCACTCGGGCTCTGACACCCCATGCCAGGCTGTTGAACTCTGTCTCCCACCTGTGCAACCTCCTCACCCTGCCTGGCTCCCAAGCCCAGGTGTTGGGCTGCTCTCCTGAGTGCTGCCCTTCTCAGGGCACGTGGTCTCTGGCACCCTTGCTGGCCACGGTGGCTCCCCCTGCCCTTCTGTGGCAGCTTCCCTTGCAGGGCCCTCCCTAATGGTTTCTGGACTGAATGTTTTGAGAAAGAAAGTGGAAGAGCTTTAGGCTATTCTCCCCATGGGGGCATTTGCCAGTGGTCACCTTAACCAAAGGATCAAATGCATAACCATGGGCGCCAAGAGACAATGTCTTCATGTACTCTTGATGCAGTGTGAAGGGCAGAGGTCCACATACGAGGTGGTCTTGCCACAAAAAGATTTAACCTGAATTTATTCAAGCCTTTCAAATTAATTTCTGGGTTACAAGAAATACAGGGAATATAGGACCAAGTTAAATAACAGTAGGAGAAAATAATCAGACAAATCTATAATGAACATTGCACAAGTACTTGGGATAGACATTTTAAAAGTTAATGTCACAGAGCTGGGCACAGTGGCTCACACCTATAATCCCAGCCACTTGGGAGGCTGAGGTATGAAGATTGCTTGAGGCCAGGAGTTCGAGAGCAACCTGGGCAACACAGCAAGATCCCATCTCTAAAAATATAAAAATAAATTTTAAAAAAAAGTTAATGTAACAGAAGTCTCTAATTTCAATAATTACTTTAAATATATTAACCTCTCCAATCAAAATACAGAGATTGACACAATGGATAAAAATAAAGAAATTAAAAAAACATGATCAAACTGTATGTTGTCTATGGGAGACTCACTTTAGATCCAGAGACACACATAGGTTGAAAGTGAAAGGATGGAAAAGGATATTCCATGGAAATAGTAACAAAAGAGAGCAGGCGAAGCTACGCTGACATTAGACAAAACGGACTTTAAATAGGGATATTATACATTAATAAAAGGTTCAATATAGCCAGGAGATATAACAATTATAAACATTATGCATCTGGCCGGGCGCGGTGGCTCACGCCTGTAATCCAAGCACTCTGGGAGGCCGAGGCGGGCGGATAGTCCTGAGCTCAGGAGTTAGAGACCAGCCTGAGCAAGAGCGAGACCCCGTCTCTACCAAAAATAGAAATAAATTAATTGGACAGCTAAAAATATATATATAGAAAAAATTAGCCGGGCATGGTGGCGCATGCCTGTAGTCCCAGCTACTCGGGAGGCTGAGGCAGTAGGATTGCTCAAGCCCAGGAGTTTGAGGTTGCTGTGAGCTAGGCTGACGCCACAGCACTCGCCCCAGGCAAGAGAGTGAGACAGTCTCAAAAAAAAAAAAAAACGTTACGCATCTAATAACAGACCATCAGTATAGAGTCACGTATCACTTAACGACAGGGTTATGTTCTGAGAAATGTGTTATTAGGTGATTCTGTCATTAGGTGAACATCAGAGTGTACTTACACAAACCTAGATGGTATAGTCTACTATATACCTAGGCTATATGGTATGGCCTATTGCTCCTGGGCTACAAACCTGTACAGTACATTACTGTACTGAATACTGTAGGCACTTGTAACACAGCAGTATTTAAGTATCTAAATATAAAAAAGGTACAATAAAAATATAAAGTAATCTTACAGTACCACAGTAGTATATGTGGCCCCTTGTTTACCAAAATGTCATTACGGAGTGTGTAATGTATATGAAGCTAAAAATGACACAATTAGAGGGAAAGATAACTCTACAATAATAGTTGGAGACTTAAATACCCCACTGTCAATAGATATAATAATCAGACAGAAGATAAGGAAATAGAGACTTGAACAGAACTATAAACCAACTAGATCTAACAAAGAACACTACCCAACAACAGAATACACATTCTTCTCAAGTGCACATGGGACATTTTCCAGGACAGACTATACATTAGGTCATAAATTAAGTCAATAGATTGAAAAAGATAGACATCATACGAAACATTTTCTCTTACCACAATGGAATGAAATTAGACATCAGTAACAGAAGGAAAACTGGAAAATTCACAAATTTATAGAAATTAAACAACACACTCAAACAACTGATGGATCAAAGAAGAAATCACAAGGAAAATTAGAAGATACTTAAATACTTAGAAATGAATGAAAATGAAAATACAACATGCTGAAACTTATGGAACACAATGAAAGCAGTGCTAGGAGAACACTTATATCTAAAAACATATTGAAAAACAAGAAAGATCTCAAATCAACAATCTACCTTTACAACTTAAGGAACTAGAAAAATCCAAACAAGCAACCCAAACTAGCAGAAGGAAGAAAATAATAAAGATTAGAGATAAATGAAATAGAGAATGGAAAAACAATAGAGAAAATTGAAGCCAAGAGTTGATTCTTTGAACAAAATCAACAAAAATAACAAAACTTCAGGTAGATAGACTAAGAAAAAAGAGAAAATATTCAACTTACTAAAACCAGATGAAAGTGGGGACATTACTACCAGTTCTACAGAAATAGAAAGGATTATAAGACAGTACTATGAGCAGTTATATGCCAGCAAATTGGATAATCTAGATGAAATGGAAATATTTCTAGAAAGACAAAACCTGCCAAGACTAAACCATGAAGAAATAAAACTCTGAATATTCCCTGTAACTACTAAGGATATTGAATCAGTAATCAAAAATTTCCCAGTAAAGAAAAGCCTGGACTTGATGGATTCACCAGTGAATTCTACCAAATATTTAAAGAACTAACATGAATCCTCAAACTTTTCTAAGAAATTGAAGAGGAGGGAACACTCCCTAACTTACTTTGTGAGGCTAAGCATTACCTTGATTCCAAACCCAAAGACACTACAAGAAAACTAGTGGCTGGGCATGGTGGCTCACACCTGTAATCCCAGCACTTTGGGAAACTGAGGTGGGAGGATTGCTTGAACCTAGGAGTTCAAGACTAGCCTGAGCAACATAGTGAGACCCTGTCTCTACAAAAAAAAAAAAAAAAAGTTTTAATTTAGCCAGGCATGTTGGCGCATGCCTATGGTCCCAGCTACTAGGGAGGCTGAAGTGAGAGGATCTCTTGAGCAAGAGGTTGAGGCTGCAGTGACCTATGATCGCACCACTACACTCCAGCCTAGGCAACAGAGCAAGACCCTGTCTCTAAAAAGAAAAACCCTGCAGAACAATAAATATCCCTTATGAGCACTGATGCATAAGTCAACAGAATACTAGCAAACTAAATTCAGCAGCATATTAAAAGGATTACACACCATGACCAAGTGGGATTTATTCTTGGAATGCAAGGATGGTTCAACATATGAAAACTGATCAGTGTAATATACTGTCTTAACAGAATGAGGAGGAAAAAATAGATGATCATCTCAATTGATGCAGAAAAAGCATCTGACAAAACTCAACACCTTTTCATGATAAAAACATTCAAACTAAGAACAGAAGGGAACTACCTCAATATAATAAAAGCCATATATGAAAAACCCACAGCAAAGATCACACTCAATGATGAAAGACTTAAAGCTTTCTCTTTAAGATTAGGAACAAGGCAAAGATGCCCACTTTTACCACATCTATTGAACGTAGTACTGGAAGTCCTAGCCAGAGTAATTAGTCAAGAAAAATAAATAAAAGGCATCTAAATTGGAAAAGAGGAAGAAAAATTATTTCTGTTCACAGATAATATACTCATGTGGAAAATCCTTAAGATCTCATGCACACAAAACTGTAGAATAAATGAATTCAGCATAATAGTAGGATACAAAATCAACATGCAATAATCAATTACATATCTATACACTAAAAATGAACAATCTGAAAAAAGGAAATTGAGAAAATAATTTAATTTATAATAGCATTAAAAAGAATAAAGTACTTAGGAATTAACCAAGGAGATGAAGACATGTACAATGAAAACTGCAAACATTTCTGAAAGAAATTAAAGAAGACATAAATAAATGGAAAGACATCCCATGTTCATGAATTGGAAGATTTAATATATGGTTAAGACGTCAATACTCTTTTTTCGTTGCCGATAGCGCACACGCAAACATGGTGAACGTTCCTAAAACCTGCTGGACTTTCTGTAAGAAATGTGGCAAGCACCAACCCCACAAAGTGACACAGTGCAAGAAGGGCAAGGATTCTCTGTATGCCCAGGGAAAGCGGCATTACGATAGGAAGCAGAGTGGCTATGGTGGGCAGACTAAGCTGATTTTCCAGCAAAAGGCTAAAACTGCAAAGACGATTGTGCTGAGGCTTGAGTGTGTCAAGCTCAAATGCAGATCTAAGAGAATGCTGGCTATTAAGACAAGCAAGCATTTTGAACTGGGAGAAGATACGAAGAGAAAGGGCCATGTAATCCAGTTCTAAGCATCTTTTGTTTTATTATGAAGACAATACAATCTTGAGGTTATGTTAAAAAAAAAAAAAAGATGTCAATACTACCCAAAGTGACCTACAGATCTAGTGAAATCCCTATCAAAATCCCAATGACTTTTTTTTTTTTTTTTGGAAAAAATAGAAATATCCATCCTAAAATTCATATGGAACTTGAAGGGACCTCAGTTAGCCAAAATAATCCCAAAAACAAAGCTGGGGGACTCACACTTCCTGATTTGAAAACTTACCACAAAGCTACAGTAATCAAAACAATGTGGTACAGGCATCAAGATGGGCATACAGACCAATGGAATACACTATAGAATCCAGAACACCCTCATAAGTATGGTCAAATGATTTTTGACAAGGGTGCTGAGACCATTCAATGCGGAAAAGACAGTCTTTTCAGCAAATGGTGCTGGGGAAACTGGGTATCTACGTGCAGAAGAATGAAGTTGGACCCTTACCTTATACAATATATAGAAATTAATTTGAAATGGACCAGTGGCCTAAATGTAAGACATAAAACTCTTAGAAGAAAACATAGAAGAAAACTGGTTAAGACAGTAAGTAAACAAAGATGCATGACACTGGATTTGGTGATGGTTTCTTGGATATCCCAAAGGCACAGGCAACAAAAGAAAAAGACAAAGTGGTCTTCGTGAAAATTTTTTAAAAATTTGTGTACCAAAAACCCCATCAACAGAGTAAAAAGGCAACCCACAGAGTGGAAGGAAATATTTGATAATCATATATTTGATAAGGGGTTGATATCCAGAATCTATAAAGGATGACTAAAATTCAGTAACAACAACAAAAAGCCCTATTCAAAAATGGGCAAAGGACTGAATAGACATTTCTCCAAAGAAGATACACAAACGGCCAATAAGCACATGAAGAGATGCTCAACATCACTGACCATTAGGGAAATGCAAATCAAAATTACAGTAAGATACAACTTAATACTCATTAGGATGGGTATAAAAAGAAAAAAAAAACAGAAAATAAACAAGTGTTAGTGAGAATGTGGAGAATTGGAACCCTTGTGCACCACTGGTGGGATTGTAAAATGGTACAGCCACTGTGGAAAACAGTGTGGTAGTTCCTAAAAAAGTTAAACATAGGCCAGGCACAGTGGCTCATGGCTGTAATCCTAGCACTCTGGGAGGCTGAGCCTGGAGAATCACTTGAGTCCAGCAGTTTGAGCGGCAATGAGCTATGATGACGCCACTGCACTGCAGCCTGGGCAACAGAGTGAGACCCTGTCTCAAAACAACAACAAAAAAATTGTTTTAAATAGAATTACCATGCAATCCAGCCACTCCACTTTGGGGTATAAACTCAAAATAATTGAAATTAGGGTTTCAAAGAGATATCTGTACACCTGTGCTTATAGCATCATTACTCACAATAGCGAAAATGTGTAAGCAACCCAAGCGCCCATCTATGGATGAATGAATGAGCAAAACACAGTCTATACATACAGGGAAACATTATTTACCATTCTAAAAGGAAGGAAATTTTGATACATGCTACAATATGGATGAATCTTGAGGTCATTATGCTAAGTGAAATAAGCCAGTCACAAAAAAAACCCAAATACTCTATGATTCCACTTACATGAAGTACTTAGAGCAATCGAAATCCTAGAGACAGAAAGTGGTTCTGTCAGGTGACAGGGGAGAGGGGAAGGGGGAGTTAGTGTTTCATGGTATAAATAGTTTCAGTTTTGCAAGATAAAAAGTTCTGGAGATGGATGGTGGTGATGGTTGTACAACAATGTGAGTGTAAGCACCACTGAACCTTATACTTACAAATGGTTAAGGTAGTAAATGTGTGTTTTGCCACAATAAAAAAATTAGGGAAGAAGTTAAAGTCACAATTTTACCAAATATTTAAGGATAAAATAATACCAATTCTACACAAACTCTTCCAGAAAACTGAGAAGGAGGAAGTAATTCCCAACTCATCCTATGAGCCCAACATTATTTTGATACCAAACCTGACAAAAACATGACAAGAAAACTGCAGACCAGGATCCTCATGAACACAGATGCAATAATTCTAACGAAAATTTTAGCAACTTGAACCCAACGAACAATATGCAAGAGATATACATCATGACCTGGTTTATCCCAGGAATGTAAGGTTGATTTAACGCTTGAAAATCGATCTATGTAATTCACCAGATTAACGAACTCGAAAAAGGAAAACAATCACGTCAACGGATGCAGAAAAAGCATCTGACAAAATCCAACATCCATCACTGGTAGAAACACTCAACAAACTAAGAATAAAAGGGAACTTTCTCAATCTGATGAAAGACATCTACAAAAATTCTACAGCTCGCATCACACTCAGTGGTAATGAAAGCTTTCCCTGAGATGGGGAAGAGGAAAAGGAGGTTTGCTCTGACCGCCGCTATTCAACGCCGCACCGGAAGTTCCAGCCAGTGTTGCAAAGACAGAAGAGGCAGTAGAGCTGTCTTTGCAGATGGCAAGACCACGTACGTGGAAAATCCTATGAAATCTGTTAAAAAGGAACTAATAAGTGAGATTAGCAAAGTTGTAGTAAAAAAGACCAAGGTTTCAATATACAAGATCAATATGCAGAGATCAATTGTATTTCTATATATTAGCAACAAAAAACTGGAAATTGATGCTTTAAAATACCATTTACAACAATATCAAAAGTATGAAATACAGTAAATCTGACAAGAGATACGCAAGATCTATTACCGCAGGGTCCTCCAGCTTCCCCTGCTTCATCTCTGTGTCCTGAGCAGAAATGACGGAGTGCCTCGACCACTTTGTGACCCAGCCAGCTGCAGGTTTTTCCCAGCAGGCTTGAACCCAAACCAGGACCTTGAACATCCCAGGCTCTGATAAGGGTATCCAAGTTGTTGCCCAAAACTCAGAAAGAAACTGGCCGTGGCCTTAAGCCAAGTTCCCTAAACCCTCACAGTAATCCCCATCCCCTGACCCCCTCCCTGTGGACATAACCCAGGTGAAACACCCATTTTCTCTTACTGTCCATCACAAGAATCGCTGCATCCTCTGTAAGTTAGTTCCCCCGAGGACTGCTGTGGACTGGTTACCCCGCCATTCAGTGCTGCTTTTCTTGGAATCCCTTCCAGCCCCATCTCAAGATGGTTTGGGGCACTCCTTGTGAGAACTCCCCTGCTCTGCTGCAGCTTTTGGGGCGACTCTAGCCAGGGGTTTAGCAGGATAAAACAACTATAAAACATTCCTTAGAGAAATTTTAAAAGACCCAAGTAAGTGGGGAGAAATACCATGTTCATGGATCAGAAGACTCAATATTATTAAAATACTGATGCTTCTAAAATTAATCTATAAATCAATGCCATTACAACTGATTGACCAATTGTTTCTAGAAATCAGAGGGAAATGGCAAGGATACAGAAGAGTCAAACCAACTTTGAGAAGGAAGAATAGTCTATGGACGTACCACCCTGAACGCACCTGACCTCGTCTGAAAAGGAAGAATAATGCTGGGACTTACACTACCTGACTTCAGGACTTACGAGCAATAGTAATCGAGACAGCGTGGTATTGGTATAAAGAGACAAACTGATCCACGGAAAGAACAGAGTCCAGAGTCAGATCCCCACGTATACAGTCAATTAATTCAACTTTGTAAAAAATCTACTTCCTTGAGATATAAAATATATGATAAAGTAACCCATCTCCAGCTTACAGTTTCAAGAGTTTTGACAACTGTAACCATCACCACAATGATCATACTCTACAAATTTAAAGGGATAGAAAGTGATGGGGGTTGTCATAAGACTGAAAGCAAACAGGAAGAAGGAACTCATCTGTATTTAAAATGAAAAATAACCACACTGGAGGTGGGCACGGGAGAAAAGCCAATCGAGGAATTCATCAGTGCACCTCCAGTCGCGGTGGGGGAGCAGAGAACCACAAACAAATCCCAACCTCTTCATAGTGGATTTGTTTTTGCGATCACATAAGCAAAGCATTTCTGAAACTATTTAATGTGTATCTTATTATTGAGCAAATGTGTAAACATATTGATACCGTTGGGAGCCGGAATTCTCACTGTGCAAGACCAAATGTACAGATGTGGAATGGAGGGAGCCCAAAAGAACCTGTGGAGACAGAATGGAATTAGTGGTATAGGTATGGCTCCAATTTCTCAGAGATGTACATGGATGTGTATGTGCATGTGTACACTGTACATGTATGTAGGCATGCCTGTGCTCCCTAGCTCTGTCCACAGAAAGGGCCTAAAAGCACAAACACTCCAATAGCAATGAGCACATCTAGGCTGGGCATGGTGGCTCACGCCTATAATCCCAGCACTCTGGGAGGCCAAAGTTGGAGGATTGCTCAAGGCCAGGAGTTCAAGACCAGCCTGAGCAAGAGAGAGACCACGTCTCTACTAAAAAATAGAAAAATTAGCCAGCCATGGTGGTGCACACCTGTAGTCCCAACTCCTCGGGAGGCTGAGGCATGAGGATCGTGTGAGCCCAGGAATTTGAGGTTGCAGTGAGCTATGATCCTGCCACTGCATTCTAGCCTTGGCAATAGAGTAAGACCCTATCTCACACACACACACACAAAAAGCACACACCTAGTACCTAGATGTTGGTCTCTAAAACCATTCCCCACCAAAGGGAGCCAAAACCAAGGAAGTGCTCAAACAGGGCGTATTGCAAGAACGGAGCACTTGACAGGGTTTCCACCGGTCAGATCTTGTAAAAGTTGGACACCAAAATAATTAAAGACTAGAATGACTCATAAAGCACTGAAGTAGCAATCCACACAAGCATGCCAACAATAGATGATATACGAATATGGATGAATAAGGCATACCAATAATAAGCGGATAAACAAATGCTTTCACGGAGTGCCAGGTGCTGCCTGGTGGACAGGGGGCCCAGGCTGGCATCGGAAGCCTGTTCTCCACCCCCGTGAAGGCCCGTCTCAACAGGACTCACAGAGGTGCCGCGTCTGGGCGATCTTCAGGAGGAGGAGGGTCTCCTGGTCCAAGTGTCTGTGCACAAATGTTTACCAGTTGCAGACAGAAAACCAGCACCAGTTGGGGGCAGCGACCCTGCAGCACTTAAGGTTTCATATGCAACCTGCTCTCAAAAAGCTCAGGAAAAAAAATTTTTTAAGGGACAGAGATCGCTCTGTCACCAGGCTGGAGTGCAGCAGCATCATCACAGACGCCATCACAATGCACTGCAGCCCAGAGCTCCTGACTCAAGCAATTCTCCCGCTTTGGTCTCCTGAGCAGTGGGGACGGGGACTACCGGCACACGCCACTGCACACAGCAAAACCGTGTCTTTATGTGTGTGGGCGTGCACGTGTACACCTGTGTGTGCACAGGTGTATGTGCACACGTATACACGTGCACGCGTGTGTGCGCTCAGACACTGGCACCCAGTCCTCTGTGCTGTCTCTAGGGCCTGGCAGGGTCACACGCACTTTGGGTGCTTTATAAACACATGTCCTGTGAGGTGTGACACCACCACACTGTCCCTTAACCGCAGCACCTGGGTAAAGGCAGGCTCTGGAAATAATCGCGTATCACCAGATAATGTGTAAGAAAACGTTTACAAAATTTTATTCTCATTCTTTTTTTTTGAGGTTCCAATTGACATGTTATTGCCTTATTCTATTCCCCATTCCTTTCTGAACATGTTTATCTTCCAAGACTTAATCTGCGATGGAGATGACAGGCCTGTGAACACAGAAGTTGCGGTGGAAGCCGGGGCGGGGGTGGGGGCAGGGGGGCGCTGTCACGGGGTTTACATTGTGGTCTCCTCCGTATGGGCGCCGCGGCAGGGACGTCAAGAGGCCCACAGGCACCGAGCATGTGGTGCCGCCAAAATGCAGCTCCAGTGGGTGGGCGGGACGTGGCAAGGGTCACCACGCGTCCAGGGTGTCTGGATGGTCCCAGTGTGGATAATAAATGACCTTGTCACCACCCTGGGAACATGCAGGAAAGTCTGAGCAGACCACGTCACCCTGGGCTGTGAGCCCTGGGTATGGCTGTGCATGGAGGCCCCAGCCCTGCTTGGTCAGGCGTATGTCAGGGGCATGTTCACTGTTGATTTGTTTCTCTCTTTTGCCCTAATTGTGCCCAAACACTGGTGCAGACGATGTTCTTGGAGGGATTCGGTTGCTGGAGGTCGGTCCCGGCTCTGCCCCTCAGGACGGCCTGGGAAGTCTCTCCAGGAGTACCAGCTTCGTCTGCAGGTCGATGTCAAAGGGAGGCAGTTTGGTCAGGTTCAGACTCACACCTGTGGTGCCCACGACACTGGCCAGGACCCGGTGTGTGTCCCTGTAGAGAGCCAGGTGGCCGGGGACCGCCTCCATGAGGACGTGGGTGTAGCCCAGCATGGCCGCAGCCCCAGGCCACACATCTTCCCTCTTGTCGTACCTACAAGGGAAGAGCCAGCTTGTCCCCAGCATTTGGGTGCCCCTAAGGGGACCTACACACAGCCTCTGAGAGGACCGACCACACCTGCAGCCACGCTGGCCGGAAACATACCTCCAGGCGCTGTTGACTTGCAAAAACCGAGACACACCCGTCTGGGCAGCAGCCGCGTCAATGTGCAGAAGGACACCTGCAAAAACCACACCTGCTCGCTCAGGACCCCATGCCAGTGCCCGTCAGAGCTGCAGCTGGTCCCTGGGCGGCGTCCCCAGCACTGACCTGTCCAGGGGGGCACCAGCTCGTGCAGCCTCCGCATTGCGACGCCTCCAGGGTAGTTGAAATGGGACACGTAGAGGGACGCAGCCACATAGGTGGCATTCAGCACGAGGTGTCCTAACACGAGCAGGGACCCCACTTTGTACAGCCAGGACTTTTTATAATTATTCAGCCTGGAAAAAGAATCATAGCTTTCCATAAAAAGAATACAGTGGCAATAAAGTATCTAATTATATCTAGACACACATTAGGAACATAAACCTGCTGTTCAACTTCACCAAGTCATAACATGCAAAAAAGTTAACGATCAAAATACATATAATAAACGATTAATGAAAGTGGCTAAAATATTGCAAGAATTTTGTCTGTGAAATTCCCTTCAAGATGCCCATTTAGAATTTATAGTAGATTTGCAAAATAATATTGTTATTAACACATTGCCGCACTAGAAAAAAATTTTTTTTCCTTGGGGCCACAGTGTTTTATTATGAAAATAGAATAAAAACTTTTGAAAACAAAATGATCCTTTCTAATTTAATGAAAAATTTGTTATTTTTTATTGTTTTCTATGAGTTACATGTTCTTGCAATTCCCAAAGTGAAGAGATACTTGAGTTACGTGTGCTTCATGGGCCCTGGGCTCAAAACTAGCATGAGTTAAATACAACTCACGTGGCACTTAACGTGTTAAATATGAAATGTCTGATTTCCTTAAGTACTGTTTGACAGTTGATATCTCTGACGTTTCGCTTTGATACTTCTTGTTTTATGCTTATTGTGAAGGTACCTTCTCAGTCTTTCAAACGCGCGTTTTGGCTTGTGACTATCTTTCACATTTTTTTTAGAGCAATTTTTGTGAAACCATGGATAAGTAAAAAATTCATGTTATTTTTGAATGTGAGTTCCATCGTGGAACCAATGCCGTGCAGACAGCTGAAATATCAATAAAGTGTTTGGGAAGAACGTGACTAATGAATACACAGTACGGCGATGGTTTGAGAAGTTCCATTCTGGTGATTTTAATCTTGAAAAGGAACCACGTGGTGGACCTGAGACCAAGGTGATAAGGATGAGCCGAAAGCTGTCATGGAAGCGAATCCATCTCAGCTTACGCGTGAAATTAGCAGCAAGGTTTGACGTTACTGTTCCAACAACATTGGACCATTTGAAACAAATCAGCAAGGTTAAGGAGCTGGATAGATGGGTTTCCCATGAATTAAGCAAGCATCAGAACTTGCCTTTCTTTGCTGTCACGACATAAAGGTCAACCACTTCTACGCCACATTGTGACATGTGATGAAAAATGGATTCTTTCTGACAATCACAAGTGTTCGGCACAATGGTTGGATGAAGATGAAGATGAAGATGAAATGCCAAAACACAGACCAAAACAGAATGTTCATCAGGAAAAGCTACTGGTGTCTGTGTGGTGGTCCAGTGCTGGTCAGCTTCATGAAACCTGGTCAATCGATTACAGCAGATGTCTACTGGAACCCACTGGATGAAATGATGAGGATGTTCGCGATTAAGCAGCTGAGATTGGTCAAGAGAGACAGGCCAATCCTCTTGCAAGACAACACTAGGCCACATGTCACACAAACAACGCTGCTCTCTGTCATCCACAGTATTCACCAGACCTTGCACCAACTGACGACCACTTCTTCCGGGCTTTGGACCACTTACTGCAAGGAAAAACATTCAATTCTCAACTAGCTGTGCAAAACGCCTTTCGTGATTTCATCACCATTGGCTCTCCAGGCTTCTTCACTGCTGGCATGAACGAGATACCGTTAAAATGGCAAAACTGTGTTGACAGTTTAGGTGCATACTTTGATCAACTGTACTGCTTCTTGTTTGAGATAGAATAAACTACACTTTTGGAAATCAGACGTTTCATATTTCATGACCTAATATATTTTTTTTCCCAAACATTCTCATGTTACTGCTCAGGCTGGAGTCTCACCTGCAGCCCAACCCAGTTCAGCCTGTACTTGTAAATGAGCTTTGCAAGAACATGGTGCTGCCTGTTTCTTTACTATCCTCTGTGGCTTGTTTCTGGCTATGACACCAGAGTCAGAAGCTGCAACAGAGACAACAACATTTACTATCTGCCCCTTAACAGCAAAGAGCCAACCCCAGTCTCAAGTCCCGGCTGACCCTTGACCAAACTTGTCAGGCTTCTCTGAGCCCTATTCTTGACTAGGCCTCAACCTCGGCGGAAAAAAAAACAGACTTTCAGCACAAACGATTTCGTCCACCCCACTCCCCTTACCTGCCCAAGAGGCTTGGACAAACTCGGGCATAGTTCCGAACAGCTCGAGGCCACACCTCTAGGGTGAACCCAGCCCCCGGCAGCCTGCCGGAGAGCTCAGCAAGGCCAGGGTCAGGGAAGTCACTGCTGCAGCCCAAACCTGGTGATGGCACAGGCCCCTGGGCCCCCTTGGAGCAGTTCCTTTAGCAAGCTTGCAACTGTGAATCCCTTCTCTGCCCTTTGAGATGAAATGCTCCACCCAGAGCTGCCTCAGAACCGGGGAGGCGCCTGGCCTGCACTCTCCAGTCCCTGCTGGGGTGAGGGCCTGACTCGGGAGGCCCAGCTCCAACACGCACCACCACCCCTCACAAAGACGCCAGACACGTGTTCCTCCTCTGGACATGGCCAAGCAGCACGCCCAGGTGGTCTCCTCACGCCCAGCACGCAGGCCTTGAGAACGTCTCTTGCCCTTTGTCTCGGCACAGCTGAGTCCAGCTGGCCCCTCGTCCCCATTGCAAAGTCTGTCGCTGATAAAACCTGTCCTGCCTCTTCAACCAGCGCCCACGTGTTCGTCTTTGACAGCCTGTGTCTGCCATGACTCCGGCTGGGGTCTGTGCCTGCTCCGAGCTCTGAGCCGACCCGAGACCAGAGGCAGCCAAAGGCAGACTTGATGGAAATCTGATCGACTAAGGCGACAACGCAGCAGCGGGCTGAGGCGCGGAGGGACGGCAGGAACGCGTGGTCTGTGGGCGGCACCGGGCACACTGGGCTGCCCTTCGACAGGTGCTGCGTGGAAGCACTGGACCACGGCCAGGGCGCGCAGAGCTGCGTCGCAGGGGCTGTTTCAGGGCCCGCTCTCCCAGGCAGGGTGAGCACCTCTCACTGTGCCCCTTGGGCCCCAGCCTCGCCTGGGTTGGCCTCTTATTCCCACCAAGGCTGTGAGTCCGCAGCGGGGCTTGTGGTCAGCCCCTCGCCCAGGGCCCTTCTCCAGAATCCAGACAGGAAGTGGGCATGGCCAGCTCTCCCGCTTCCTGTGCTGGCCACACCGTGAGTGGCAGCCACACTCGGGCCGCCCACCCTTGGCCTCGGAAACCCCCTCCTCACACCCCGCCCGGCTCCCTCTTCGTCACCTGCCACTGGGCACCCCCACCCCACCCTCCGTGACCCCAAGCCCTGGCCGCACTGCGCCCTCACATCAAGCCGGGAACATCTGCCTGACCATCCCCTCTCTGGCAGGGCCACTTGCCTCGACAAGTGCCCCTGCGCTGGACCTGTTGTCGGAGAGACTACGCGGAGCCCGTGCCACCGAGCGTCCTTCCTCCACCAGGCAGGTCCCCTCGAAGCCCCCCAGGCCTGGCCGCCCCACCCCTGCCACCACTACCCTTGTGAGCATCCCTCCCGCAGTGACCGGGCACTGGGACGTGAGCACAGCACCGCGGACACCCAGGCACGAGACTCACGACCAAACCCACAGAGACAGACGAGCCAAGCAGAGCCCCTGGCTGGAGCGTCGCCGGCCCCATCCTGGCCCACGCAGCCCTCCTTTGACACAGGTGCCCAATTAAACATTTCCCGTATTTACCTTAAAAACTTTCCCCATCATAAATTAGTAAACCTGTGTCCAAGGAAACTAAGAACAACCATCGCAAGCACTCACAGGCGGGAGCAGCCCCTGGCGGCCGCGACGTTGAGCATGGGGAAGGCGTAGATGACGAAGCGCAGCTCTTTGTGCGGAAGCAGCGAGTACAAAGCTACGAAGCCCAGAGCCGGCAGGACCAGCGCGTGGGTCCTTCTGTCCACCATGCCCAGGGGCACAAAGAGAAGGCTGCACCCCAGGCCACGGGGCAAGGCCGAGTAGAAATACCACAGGATCGGGGAGGTCTTCAGGTGGGCGGTTAAGGAGGCCACACGCGTCAGTGATCAAGGGACCCATCCGCGAGGAACCACGGCCAGGCGACAGGGTCGAGGCTGAAAGGTGTCCAAAGACGGTTGTGCTGACAGACGCAACCAGGACCTGGGCACAGGGCACAGACATGGCGCGGGCCTCAGGTGGCCTGGGCTGCACCCTCCAGGCACAGCCAGCAACGAAGGCAGCTCAGGGCCCCACACCCAGGGCTGCGTGAAGTTCTTTTATCCTTCCCTGTTTTTTTAACTGTAAAAATAGATTATTGTGAGTGATGTGTGCCTTGAGGATTCATTATATTGTTCTTTCTACTTGTGTGTGTGTTTGAAATATTCCATAATCAAACATTTTTTAAAAGCAGATTATCCTGAGGATTAGAGGAGAGGCTGGGACTGCACGTGCAGTGGTTTCCACAGGGCTGGCGCGGGAGCGAGGACCTCCCAACCGGCGTTTCCCAGGGATGGGCGGGAGGAAGGGGCGCGCCGCTGGGAGGAAAAGCAGCCGGTTCACACGCGCCATCCCCCGGCAAAGGTACTTAAAGGATACTCCCCAGTTGGAACTTTTATTCAGGACGGTGTTGTACCAAAGCACCTTTCCTTCCGGCCACACAAGCTGTCGCCAAAAATAGGAGTCTACGGCAACCGTCAGTCCTATTAAAATAAGAAGTTCCTCAGTAGTGAACACGGCCCCTACAAGGCCACACTGACACTGCTGAGCGAACAGCAGCCATCGGCTGTGCCGTCAGTGAACGACCCTATGAAGCAGCCTGCCGGTGCCACGAAACCACAAGCCACTTTCACGTGGAAAAGCTGACTGGTTGGGGACAGCACTTCCTGGAGCCCGTCCCCTCAGCCCGGAGCTTGGG
The DNA here is from genome assembly GCA_004363605.1 of Indri indri. Taxonomy (NCBI): domain Eukaryota; kingdom Metazoa; phylum Chordata; class Mammalia; order Primates; family Indriidae; genus Indri; species Indri indri. The sequence goes on from RJWJ010003933.1 coordinate 63,120, forward strand.
AACAAGCTGCCCTCCCCCAGCCTTGTGTCCTCCCCCAGCCTCGGCCAGGCACGGAGGACAGGGGCGCAGACAGAGGCTCCAGGGCACAAGGTGGGCCCTGCAGACCCGCGGGCAGACAGCCTAGGAGGACCTGGGCTAAGACATTTTGGTGCTGCTGACAGTTAAGGAAACTCTGTTTCATGGAAAAAACCAAACTCCCAAATTTCTCATCATCATTGCAAGACAAAGCAAAACAAAATCCAGTTAGAAGCATCCCGCCGTGAAAGTGACTCACCTAAGCCGAGGATCCCGGCCGGGACGGCGTGACGAAGCAGCCTGAGCACGGGGAGCTTCCTGCTGTGCAGCGGGAGCAGCAGCATGAGGCCCAGCAGCAGGCACAGCTCAGCCCTGAAGACGATGATCGCGAACGCCGAGAGCCAGATGAAGCGGGCCCAGCCATGCCGCAGCCAGGCCGCGAGGGCCAGCAGCACTGCAAGACCGCGTGGGAGGGGTGCTGGTCAGACCGGTCGCACAAAAGTCGTTCCAGAAAACAAGCAACTGCTCAGAACCGCTGACACAGGCGCCCCCACTCACATCATTTGCTGGAAAGTCCCTCCCAACCCAGCACCAAGACAGAAAACCCCAGTTTCTGATCGCTGACTGCCCTGAGCCAGCATTTCTGGGGAGCCTAGTGGGGAGTGGCTGTCATCGGGCAGACAAGCCTCGGATCAGACGTGCAACACCCTGACTGGACGAGCCCCCCACTGGCGACGGAGGGCGGGGGCCCAGCGCTGGGCCTGCAGGCATAGCCAGGCAGCTACATACCCACGGGCAGGGCCAGCACGTTGGGCAGCGTCCGAGTGCAGTAGAACATCAGGTGGAACTGTGTGGCTGTCACCCAGCAGAACATGGTGGCCACTGTGGCCCCAAACTGTCGTCTCACTTCTTTTTGTAATGTCCAGAGTCCAAAAATCACACCAAGTCCAAGGACTCCTCTAACTAAAGAAACAAAGAAAACAACACACAGTGACCCTGCAGGGGACGGGGAAGCCAAACGGCCTTCCCAAGTGCTACTTGCAATGGCGAGTTAGGTGATGGCACAACCAGCCTGAGACGGAGCTGCGTTTGGTTTTGAAAACAGACCCTGGTGCCTGCATTCCTGCTGGGAGCCGCCACGCCAGACCCTAAGGCTTCACCGCAGGGTAATGTGGGTTCTGGGGGCTGCTCTCCAACAGCTTCAGGAAGGAACGTGGCCACCCGGCAGCACAGGCAGCCTTCATAGATAGTGTGATGAGAGCCAAGTCCTGCGCTAAACCAGAGACCCCCACATTGCCGAGACACCTCCTAGGTGCAGGATTCTCGAGGGCCTGACTCGATCCTACTCTGACCTGCAGCCAGGAGGCGGCCAGGATTCGGTGGGAAGGCAGGCCTCCAGGGGCAGGAAGCCGACTGGGGGCTGTCCCCGGCCGGCGGTCTTGGCAAGAGGAGGTGAGGACCTGGGTATGCCCAGGACAGTGCCTGGAGACCACCCAGCCTCAGTGGACCAGCCTGTCAGCCGCTGGGCTGCTCCTCCATCTTTCTGGAAGGCCAGAAGAGACTTCACAGTCCCCACGTGGGGGTAATGGGGTCCAGGCACCTCTGGGGACTGAGGGAGCCCAGGGAGCTTCAGGCTTCCGAACAATGAACTTGCCATTCCCGGCACAAAGCCAGCTTGGACCCCAGGTGTTTTTCTTTTATGCGCTGCTGGATTCTGATTGTAAATGTCTTATATGGGAATATTTTTAACTGATGTCCACAAGGATCTAATTTCAGTTGCTGTAATTTTGGTGCTAGAATTCTCATTTTGGTTCTCTTACAAAGTTGCCAGCACTCTGGCAAAGTGCCCGCCTGTCTCTGACTTCTGTCAAGTGCACGTCTGATGAGCCCATGACCCGCACCCCGGATGCTCTCGGTCCCCATCTTGCTGAAGTCTGCCTCACCCCGGTGCCAGACAATGAGTTTCGGAAAGCCACAGAGACAGCCTCAGTCCCAGAAGGACACTGTGTACCGCTGTCCAGAGAGGAATCCTTCATGTTTCTGGCCTCTGCAGGGGCCAGGGGACACAGGCAATTCCAGGTCCTCTTGGCGCAGTCACAGTTGGGAAAGAAGACGGGAACGAGGACCAGGACGCAGGGCTGGCTCCCGCCCACCTCCTGGGGCCACAGCCCTCCAAGGCCCTGCGCGCTGGAGTCTGCCCAGCTCTGCCTGACTCCCCTGCAACAAGCAGAAGCTTCCAGGGAAAGCAGGCCACACACTGGGCTCACCTGCAGATTTCTTTTCCCAGGATCGTGGCCCCCCAACTCCTCATCTGGGGGTCTCTGAGGCCCCCATACGGTAAGCATGGCTTGTCTACCTGTCCCCATCCAACGGGGGATTTCCGTTTCCTAATCTGCCCTTTCAAGCAGTAGAACGGCTTCTTCCCCAGGAATGTGTGCATTTTTTAAAGCTCTGCATACAGGGCAGGCAAAATAGCCCTAAGATGAGTTTGAGTCAACTGGGGAAATCTGAATATGGTCTGGCTATTAAGACACAATAAAAATTTACTGAAATGGAAAAGTGATTATTGACTAAAAAAAAAAAAATCAGGTTGTAGAACAATATAATGTTGTAAATTTGTTTTTTTAAAATACTCATGTGGACACAGAGACCCAGAGAGACGGGGACACAGCCTGACAGCGGCACCTCCGGGACGAGGCGTTTCTGTCTGCATGCTCCCCGAGAGAAATGAGCTGCGTCTGCGATGATAAAGGCTGTGTAAGCTAGTGGGGCTCTCCCGGTGGACAAGCGGAGGCGGCTCCTCGGTCGCCCAAGTGTGTAAGTGCCACAGGGGCTCCCTCACAGGCATGTTGCATTCCTCCTACGCCAGCCCTGGGGAGGAAGGCACCGTCACCCTCGTTTCTCAGTTGAGAACGTGGAAGCGTGGAGGGGCTCGCTGACATAGCCCGGGTCTGACCCACTGCACGAAAGTGACCATAGGCAGGCAAGACTGTCACAGACGGATGTTCCTGCGTGGCAGAGCCCACGACTGACTGAGATCATCTGATACCACAATTCTCCACTTCGTCTGCATTTCTTGGAGACCCCCTTACCTATCAGCTGAGAGTAAAACTTGGATATTTCTAACAGGGAAAAGACGTAAACCGCAGGACTGGAGAACGCAGCCATCAACAGTGGCCCGAGGAAGGTCCTGGGGACGACGCCGGGGAACTCGAGATGGTCATACTGCAAAGGGAAGGGCAGGTCAGGACAGAGAGGCCTCAGGAGTTGGGCGTGGGGTTTTCGACCAAAGGCAGCAGTGGCCCCTCACCTTGTCCACATCCAGCTGGTGGTAGAGCAGGTCGTGTGTGGCCTGCAGGTTGAAGCTCTCCTCTACTTTGGTATAGGGACAGGTGACCAGGTGGACAGTGGCAACGGCCAGGAGCAGCCCCAGCAGCAGGGGCCGCTTGCTCGACGACTTCTTCCCAGCCATCCAGGGCTTTCAACTTCACGCACCTTCACGGAACCACGGGTATGAAACACCAACCATGGGCACTTCCACTCTAAGCATTTTGAAAGAATGAAACATAAATTCATAAGTTTCGAAAATCATGCTTGGGAGATCTTGGAAAAGGATAAGCAGGAATTCTGTAAACTATTGTCATAACTCCTGTAAACCTGAAAACGTCAAAATGGAAAGTTAAAACAAAAATCACGCTTGAGAAGCTTTCATATTTTAACCAGCTATCTTGCACTGTAAGCTCTGTGAATACTTTTCTCTGAAGAAAGACGTCACTTGTGGAACCCTGGGTCTAGCCAGGTCATGCTGGCCTGGGTGGTAGAGTGGGTGAAACAGACCCTGTCCTCAAGAAGCTCAAATCTGGCATGACAGTCAGCAAAACCCAGACGCGGCCCCCACAGAACTGGCGGGATGGGAGGCTGTGAGGTGGGGGCTGATAAGCTGGGTGGGAGGGACGGCCCCAATGTGGCACCATGCTGGCCATGAACCTGAACTGCTGTCCTAAGGGGTACCTGCAATTGGTCACCCAAATATTACCAGGACAACCTCAAGAGACCAATGGCATTGAGCTTCGTGAAAAATTATGAAAGCACACAGCTGTTACACGTGGAAGACCTAAGGGGCAGAGGGCAGGTTCTTCTTGTTTCTGGATTCTTCTAAAACAGGTTTGATTTTATTCAATCAAAACCAGAAGGGCCAGAAGCAAAGGGAGAGAGAACCATGTTGCTTACTATTCGTAAAAACTACCTTTCCATAGATGTAGAGTTAAGAAGCCTGTACTCTCCAAAGATAGCAAGTAAAGAATTATAACAACAAGTAAAGGAAAATCACCAGCTACTTTCAGAGGCTGTGGCAGGAGGATCACTTGAGCCCAGGAGTTCAGGGCTGCAGTGAGCTACTATCCCACTACTGCACTCCAGCCTGGGTGACAGAGTGAGACCCTGTCTCAAAAAACAGACAAACAGGCCAGGCAAGGTGGCTCACACCTGTAATTCTAGCACTCTGGGAGGCCAAGGCGAGAGGACCACTTGAGCTCAGGAGTCCAAGACCAGCCTGAGCAAGAGCGAGACCCCGTCACTACAAAAAATAGAAAAATTAGCTGGGCATGGTAGTGCATGCCTGTAGTCCCAGCTACCTGGGAGGCTGAGGCAGGAGGATCACCTGAGCCCAGGAGTTTGCGGTTACAGCGAGCTGTGATGATGCCATGGCACTCTAGCCCAGGCAACAGAGCGAGACCCTGTCTCAAAAGAAAAAAAAAAAAAGCCCCAAGAAAAAACCAACAAACAAACAAAAAAGTGAAGGAAAATCTGTAGATTAGAAGGGACAGGAATCCTATTTGATATGGTAGCGGGGAGGGGAAGGAGGGGAGAATGGGAAAAAAGGGCTTTAATAATTTTAGATGACCAAAATAGGATGTAGTTGTTAGAAATAACATACCTTTTTCCCTATAAAAATCTGCTGACAAACAAAGGAAAAGACCTAAGGACCAGGTTAGGATCCACTGTCCACTGGGTGAGGGGGTGGTTTCCATGTCGGTTTTTCTCCCACCGGTGCAGCCTCAGCACCAAGGACAGAGCCCGATCTGGTGGGAGGCGCCCCGACGTGCAGAATAAATGATGCGTTTGACCCGCTCCCTCACTGGACACGCCACTGCATCTGCAGAGCCTGGTGTATGGCCAGTGCTCGATGAACTAGGTGAAGAAGAAAATCAGGGAAAACTCTGGAGCAGGGATCTTGTCACACCGCTCACATTTTTATTAAACATATGTCCATGCTTTAAATTCCAGTAAAGCAGAGAAGACTACAGACTATTCACATGCTCCTCTCTGTTCTCACTGTCAAGAGAGAAAAGAACTTAGAGAACTAGGAAGCACGGGTTCCCTGAGCTGCTGAGGCGGCTGCACAGGAAGTGCCCCTCGGCAGGGCCCTGGCATGGGCCCAGCCCGCCCTCCACACCTCCACCCAGAGGCTCTTCCCGCAAGGAGAATCCAGACTGTGGGATGAAAACGTCATGTGCAGAACCCACCCTGGCCCTTCTGCCAGGCCCCAGATAAGGCCAGCTTCTTCCCAAAGGCATAAGAAGGCCGAGTGTGAGTCAGGAGGTTCAGCCAGGAGCACGGAAGACATACGTGGCATAAGCGAGCACGAAACCCACCACCGGGCGGGGTGAGCAGATGGCGCTTGCAGCTGCTCAGCAGCTGTTCTTCATCTGAAGCAACAGGCACCTTGGGAGCATCCACGAGTTAAAACGGGCACCAGTCAAGACTCTTTAAAGATGTGGTTTACAGACCGTTCCTTCTTGGAGCAGTCCGCTCTACCATCTTCGAGGGGGAGGGGGAGGGGGAGGAGGAGGGGGAAGGGGAAAGGGAAGAAAGAAAAGAAAAGAAAAGAAAAGAAAAGAAAAGAAAAGAAAAGAAAAGATGTGGTTTACAGAACGAGGGCATCTCGGATCAGGAAATGACCTACAAGGCCCTCTTGTACCCATCGGTTTGAATTCTAAGCCCTCTTCTGAAATTGGTCAAATCTGATGTTATTATTAACAACGTTAATAATTACTAATCTCAGGTGGAAACACAAACGATCTGGTGCAAATTAGACCTGCTGCCAACCAAACACCAGATAAAACTCTAGTATTTGTACTTCTTCCTTTTGGCCGTTCTTTCCTACCTTACAGGCAGTTTTCTCTAAAATCCAGAAATGCACATTTTATTTCTCCTAGTTTAAACCTGGGGTTCTTAAACCTCAGTGTCACTTCAGGCACATGAAGGCCTGCAGATCCCTGGACCCCCAACGACACACTGGGGGCCCCTCCCCCCCAGGGTGAGGACCAGGACCCGGCCCCACCCCCACCCCCACCCCCACCCCCGTCCCCCGGGGTTGAGGACGCCGGCCCCCCTCGTCCCCTGAGGGTGAGGAGCCCGGCGGCTGTCCCGCGTGGACACGCGCGGTAACGCCTGAGGAACGCGTGGGTAGCGCTGGCTCGGGGGTCCCCCCCGCCCGCCGGGAGAGCCCGGGTCGTGCCCTCGCCCTCCCGCCCTGAGGGCCCCAGCAGTCGCAGCGCGCACTGACCTCTCCCGCCCACGGCGTCGTCTCTCGAAGCGCGGCCGCCCGGGTGGCTCTCGGCCGGAAGCGAAGCGGCGGAAACAGAGAACATAGGCGAAGCTCTTGCCCGAACCTAACATGGCCGCCAGAGCCCCAGCCGCTGTTGCAGTGGAGCTGCCCAGAGTAAAGATGGCCGCCGCGGGCCGTTCACGAGAGGGGCGGGCTCGGATCGCCACGCCCCCGCCCCAGCCTCCCGGCTGGACGCTGACCCGGGGCCTTCCCATTGGTCGCCGCTCGTGGCGAGCCTGGATTGGGCCACATAGGGCCGGGGAGGGTCCCTCTGACCAATAGCGGCGCGGGGCTGGTGGGATGGGCGGGGCCTCGCCGGCGCCTTCAAGTAGCCGGGGGAACGGCCGGCGCGGCTCGGAGCGGGTGGGCGGCCGGGTGGCCGGAGCCGCGCGGCCCCGGACCTGGAACGCCTGCCGCGTCTTCCCGCAGCGCTGGCCGCCATGCGCTGGCCGCCCCAGGCTGCGCTGGGTTTCCTGCTGCTGCTGCTGCTGCTGCTGCCGCCTGTGCCGCAGGCCGCCAAGAAGCCGACGCTCTGCAAGCAGTGCCGGGAGTTGGTGGACAAGTTCAAGCAGGTGGGCGGGCCGCGCCGGGGCCGGGGCCGGGAGGGGGGCTGGGGGCCTGCGTGGCCGGGGTCGGGCGGGGGCCGCTGAGGGGAAGGGGGCCGGGCAGCCGGGGCCGGCGGGGCGGGGGGCTGGGGGCAGGGCCAGCCTCCTGCGGGCCCAGGTCCCCCCCCACACACTGCGGGCCTGGGGTTGAGGGCGGGCAGCACAGAGCCCGGTGGGCACCTTCTCCTGGCAGGGAATGGTGGACACAGCAAAGAAGAACTTCGGCGGTGGGAACACAGCTTGGGAGGAAAAGACACTGTCCAAGTATGAATTCAGGTGGGTGCCCTAGAGCACCTGCAGGTAGGTCTGTCAGGTGGGCCCTGTCCCGAGAAGCCCAATGTCCTGCCTTGGGTACCTGTGTTAATAACAGGTACACAGAATGGTCCCTTAGACACCAGTCACCTGTCCAAGTCGCCTCTGCCTCTGGCCTGGGACTAATGTGCTGGCCCTTGTATGGCCTTCCAGCTTCTACACTGGTCCCTGCAACCCATTCTCACTCGACAGACAGTAGCCTTTTAAACATGTAAACTGATACGCCAGTCTCACCTCTGTGAACCACTCCTGGCTCCCTGCAGGAGGGGTAAGTTCCCTTCCCCTCTGCCCAGAGCTCTGGCCCCTGCACCCTGGTGGATGTGCTAGTTCAGGGTCTGCCTCCACTCCAGGGCCACTGTATTTCTAGCCTGGCACCAGGTAGGGCCTCAGGACACCCTGTGAGCCCTGGCCCCCCGCCGGGTGCTGAGTGCGGCTGTGTTTCAGCGAGATCCGCCTCATGGAGATCGTGGAGAGTCTGTGCGAGAGCAGCGACTTCGAGTGCAACCGGATGCTGGAGGAGCAGGAGGAGCACCTGGAGGCCTGGTGGCTGCAGCTGTGAGTGCCCAGGGCCCAGCTCCTGGGCACCGCTTGATTTTCTAACCTGCAGTCTGAAGTCATTCCACAGGGAGAACGGTTCTGGGAACAGCACAGCGTTCCCGCCCGTCTCCCGTCCTGCCCACATGCTGCCACCTGCATTGTCACCGGGCACCTAGAGTCTGGTTCCCAGATCCTGTAATATTCTGGAACATATATGAAACTGCATTTTTGTTTCCATGAATCTGTCACGTAAGATTTAATGAATGTTTTTTTAAAAATCCTTAGGAAGAACGAGCATCCTGACTTATTTGAGTGGTTCTGCGTGAAAACGCTGAAGGTGTGCTGTTCCCCGGGAACCTATGGGCCAGACTGTCGTGGTACGTTTCCTCCTGGGGACATCCCAAGTCTCCTACTTTGTTCCCGTTAGTCCTCTGCTGATCCCCAGGTGGGTAAGAGCACAGAGGGCACCTGGGTGCACTGGCTCTCTGTGGGGTCTGGGACCCTGCCTCTTCCATAAGACAGGACAGCGCCCACCCCCCGAGGCAGCACAGAGCACCTCGGACCCCAGGGTTGCAGCATCACTACTGACTTCATGCAGGGAGATTCTCTGGGCTGTAGGACTTGAGTATCTAATCCCGGCTGCCCTTTTAATTCAGGGGTTCCCAGATGCAGTAGCTTACGGGTGAGTAGACTCACCTGGGGGGTTGGTCCTAACTGCCCTGCCCGGGTGCTTCTCTCTTCATGCAAGGGGGTTGCCACACTGTGGCTTCCATGGCCACCAGCATAGCCCTGCCCACAGAGTAACACAGACCCTTCAGTCAAGGGCCAAGGGCAGTGGGCATCCTTCAGGCTGCACACGTGGCCTGTGCCTTCATGGGTGAAGAAGTATGCATTGAAATCGGAGCCATGCTTTACTGTTCAGGTGTCACAAACGTCAGTCCTGTCGTCGAGCTGGGTCAGGTGGCGTGAGTCTCAAGGTCAGCCCTGCTCCTGGCTGCAGCTGCCCCTCTGCCCCTCCTGCTTTCCCTGGCGAGGACGCAGCCACTGGGCGCCTGCTCTCCCGCGCAGTCCCACACGCCTGACGCGCAGGTCCTCATCCCTGCATATCAAGTGAAGCTGCGCAAAGCCACACACGGGACAGTCATGCGTCACTTAATGGTGGGGTCCATGCCTTGGACGATTTCGCCATAATGGGCACGTCATAGTGTCCTCACACTCTGTTCCCGCTTACCTGTCTCCCACACGTCGCCATCACCATTACCAGAGGCACCCGGAGTCTGGTCTCCCTGATCCAGGCCACTGGCTTTTCTCTCAAGTCCTCTGGAGAAGACGGGGCAGGCGAGACACCGAGGCTGGGGTGCAGCCCGTGCAGCACGTGGCTGTGCGTACCGCAGAAATCGCAACACGATGGCGAACGGTCCTGTCTGTAAACGTATCTAAGCATGGAAGAGAGCTCACAATTGTCAGCTCCGTTATAATTTCATGGCAACACCGTGGTGTCCTTGGTCCCTGGTTGACCTGGATGTCATTATGTGGCGCATGGCTGTCAAGTCCACCAACCTGCAGTTTGCCCCAGGCCAGAGATCCACCGTCAGCCTCCAGACCCTGGAAACCAGTTCTCCAAACGCCAAGCTGGCCAAGCTTGCCGGCTCCGTATTTCCCCACTGGGACTGCGCAGGTCTGGGTTTTAGTGCAGTCTGCCTGTGCTCATGCTGAGGGATGCAGTGGCGTTCTCCCCGCTGGTGCCTCCAGGTGTTCTCAGAGCATGGGTTTGTGTTCCCCAAAGCATGCCAGGGCGGGTCCGAGAGGCCCTGCAGCGGGAACGGCCACTGCAGCGGAGACGGCAGCAGACAGGGGGACGGGTCCTGCCAGTGCCACGTGGGGTACCAGGGGGCGCTGTGCACCGACTGCATGGACGGCTACTTCAGCTCGCTCAGGAACCAGACCCACAGCGTCTGCACAGGTATGGAGGCAGCAGCACCTGGGCCCCCGTGGGTGGTGGGAGCAGCCCTTTCCCAGAGCAGCCCGCTCAGGTGTCAGCCTCTGAACCTAGGTGTCCAGGGAAGTTTAGGAGGCTCAGAGGACGTGGCCCTTAGGAAACGTGTGAAGGGAAGTGACAGAGGCTATTAGGGGTACTTCCTGTCCCTAAACAACCCCCAGAAGGGAAAAGCTACTCACTTTTCTCTTTAAGTTCTTCTCTGGGATTTAAGGTTTCACCAGTGTTGAATTGGCAGGTTCCGTTATCTTTACCTCTATGCTTGGTTCTCCTGGTTCTTAGACCTGGCACCTAGCTGGAGGCCACACTCTGCTCGTTCAGTTCCCTGGAATGTTCTGGCAAAAGGCTTGCCCACAGAATGGATGGGCCTGGAGGGCCCCACGGGGTGTCCCTGGCTGGCTGTAGGTACTTGGGTCGTGTCAGGTACAGGGTGCAGAGGCCAGAATGTGCCCACTGCTGCTCAGACAGCCTGTCAAAGCAGAGAACATTGCTGAGCCCCCTGCGCCAGGGCAGGAGACAGGATGGGGAGATGGTCTAATGTGAGAATTAGAAGGACTCTTGGAGGCCCCTCCCCCCAGCTCCCTTCCTAGGGGGCACCATGGTGCTTACCCTGGTATTGTCACATGGCCTGGTGCTGGCTGAGGTGGCCAGACAGTCCTGGCCAAGACTCTGGGTGCTTCCCTTGTGGGTGCCCAGAGGCAGAACCTTCTGAGTTGAGACTGACCACACCGCACAGGTGAGCAGGGCCACGCCCACCTCCTTATGAGACTGGGGCGCACCCTCTGCCGGCGCGGAGCTGCGGAGCTCGCACACTTACAGGCTTAAACTGTGCGCAGGAAGCTGTGCAGTGGCGTCTGTCCAAGGGACACCTCGCCGGCTACCAGCGACGTGGGGGAACACCGTGCGTGTGACGTCTCAGGGTCGAGTTGGTGGTTGGTCCGTGGCTCTCCTGCATGTTCCGTGTAGGGAAATGTGTTGATGCTGGTCAGGACGTGGCCTCCCTGGTCCCCACACCCCGGCTCTCCCCGGCTCTGGGACATCGGTGCCGCACAGGGCACCCGTGGGGTCGGTGGCCGCGGCGTGCTCACCCAGCCAGGCGTGGGTCCAGAGCATGGGTGGCCCTCTTCTCCAGGCTATGAAACATTCCCTCGGAGTCCTGGTTTGCTGAGGATTTTATTCTTAACGGGTATTGAAAACCCTGTGTGTTTTTTCTCTTTAGTATATGAATATCATGAGTCCTGGGGGTAGATTTTTCTGTTGAACTAATCTTATTTTCCTGGGATTTTTCTGTTTTTGTTTGTTACCCTGCTGAACTGAAATCCCTCATTTCTGAAACGGGCTTTGCCCTGCGTTGGTGACAGAGGGTTCACACACGTGCCCACCTTTGCCTTCCAGCCTGTGACGAGTCCTGCAAGACATGCTCCGGCCCAACCAGCAGGGACTGCGGCGAGTGCGAAGTGGGCTGGGCGCTCGAGGAGGACGCCTGCGTGGGTGAGGGGTGCGGAGGGCTCTGCGGGGTCCACTCCTGCCCAGCCTCTGGTTCTCTTCGTCACTGCCCGCTCTACGCCATGGGAGGGTGACTCCAGCGTGACGGACCCCGCGTGGGGGCCCGGGCCCACACACCTGCTGTCCTGAGAGGACAGTTCCAGGAAGGACCGTGTGGTGTCCCTTGAACCCTGGGATGGGCGGCGTCAAGCTGCAGCTGTCCTCACCGCCCCGTGGGGATTGCCTGACTCGGCCCCACAGGGGAACCTGGGGTTTCGGGCCATCGTGTCCCTGTGCTGCTTTTGTAAGACACTCGGCCAGGAGCTCTGGGGTGGTTCTGGCAGGCAGGACGGGGGCCAGGGAGCGGTGGCTCCTGGGGCTGTGAGTGGGGACAGGGAACAGTGGCACAGCCAGGTCCTGGAGCAGGCTGGCCTGGGAGAGCTGTGCTCGTGCAGAAGAGAGCGCAGTCGAGAGCGGCGAGTGGCTGCCCATGAGCTCCTGGCGCCCATCCTCCGCACCTGGCAGTGCCTTGCCAGAAATGAGGCGTCGCCTCCCCGACGCAGGGCTCCTCCAGGTGCCTTGTCGCCGTGCTGGGTGCGAGGCCCCAGACTGGAACCGCTGTTCACCAGCCCCCTGCCCACCTGCCACAGTGGGCACCACCTGCTCCTGGTGCGTCTTCCTGCCGCCTGCCAACCTGGCCCCGCAGCACCTCTGTGCCCCAGAGGAACCGCGGGCTGCCCCGCCCACTCTGGCCTCAGTTTCCATTCACCCTCAGCAGCTGCTTGGCCTTAGGCAAATTAGGGGCTGAGTCCCGCGGGTTTCACACCTTCAGCAGGGAGGCTGAGGGACTTGGAGGTGCTCACATGGCAGCCAGTGGCCATCGTCCTCGAGGCCTTCCCCCAGTGGCACTGAGTGTCCACGGGACAAGGCGTGCGGCTGTCACCTCATCCCCTCCCCTGCCCTTCTGCAGCCACCCCGGCTGTGGGTTCTGGGCCGTGAACCCTGTCCTCTCAAGATGCGACCTCAGCCCAGCGTCCTGGAGTCGCCCACAGCTACACTGTTCTGTTCCAGATGTGGACGAGTGTGCGGCGGAGACACCTCCCTGCAGTGACACGCAGTATTGCAAGAACATCAACGGCTCGTACACGTGCGAAGGTACATCTGGGCCTGGGGACTCATCTGTCTTTTCAGGGCCAAGGGCTGGGGACAGGCTTGCGCTCCCAGGAGTCCCGAGGGAGATTCCTTTCTTCCTCTGTGTGTGCGTGTTTCCGAGACAGGGTCTCGCCCAGGCAGAAGTGTGGTGGCGCGATCGTGTCTCACTGTGGCCTCCAACTCACTGCAGCCTCCAACTCCTGGGCTCAAGTGATCCTCCCGCCTCAGCCTCCCGAGTAGCTGGGACTACAGGCGCCACCACATCCAGCTAATTTCTCTTATTTTTAGTAGAGACGGGGTGTCGTTATATTCCCCAAGCTGATCTCAAACTCCTGGCCTCGAGCCATCCTCCTGCCTCAGTCTCCCAAAGTGCTGGGATTATAGGTGTGAGCCACAGCACATGGCCTATTTCTTCCTTTTTAAACATTTATTTGTGATTCGTTGGCATTATTTTTATATATTCTGTCTGCTTTAAAAACATCGAACGAGGCTGGGCGCGGTGGCTCACGCCTGTAATCCTAGCACTCTGGGAGGCCGAGGCGGGCGGATCGTTCTGAGCTCAGGAGTTCGAGACCAGCCTGAGCAAGAGCGAGACCCCGTCTCTACCAAAAATAGAAAGAAATTAATTGGACAGCTAAAAATATATACAGAAAAAAAATTAGCCAGGCATGGTGGCACATGCCTGTAGTCCCAGCTACTCGGGAGGCTGAGGCAGTAGGATCGCTTGAGCCCAGGAGTTTGAGGTTGCTGTGAGCTAGGCTGACGCCACGGCACTCGCCCCAGGCAAGAGAGTGAGACTCTGTCTCAAAAAAAAACATCGAACGTGGCCACACAAGTAGTAGATATTTGCTGCAGAAAAATCAGAAAATCCAAATAAGTTGGAAAGAAGACGATAAAACCCCATCAACCACACCACGAGTGAACCCCGTTACTGTCGCCGTGCCCCTGTGGACTCTGATCTCACGGTGCCTTGTCTGATTTTCTGCTCGGCAACATGTGAACGTCTTTGTACGTATTTTTCTACGTCATGTTAATGATTTTGGAGCACGCCATTATTTCATAGCTAAACAGTATGTGTTGCTGGACGTTTAAATCAAACTGGCCATTATAAACTTTGACTACCCTTGTAAGTAAAACTTTTCACATTCCTCGTTATTTTTTTGGATTAGTTTCTGAATTCCTCAATCAAGGGAATGTGTCTTTTGGGGCCATATTGTCCCGAGAAAGGTGCCCATTCGTAGTCGCAGCAGCAGGGACAAGGCTGCCCTTCCCCTGTGTCTGCAATAGCACTGGGCAGTTTTAGGTTTTTTGACGCTGACTGTGGGATCTTTGACACTGAGATGTGGCCCTAGAAGCCCCACAGGTGTCTCCGTTCGGCGTTTCTTACTGAACGGCTAGTCGGCGAGCCGACTGGCGTCCCCAGGCCGGAGATGGATTTTGTTTCAAGAGCGTCTGCCGTGTCCAGTTTCCACCTGGACAGAAGGACGCACAGGGTCACTTCACACAGTGCGTCTCCCGCTGTGCGCACTCTGCCAGCTCCTTGGGGACACTTCTGCTGCACAGAGCGGCACTTTTGGGAGGAAAAGATGGGTTGGTGCAAAGTCACTCCAGTGACTGGTGGGGGAAACCCAACTTCTCACCAGCGTCAGCGCCTCTGACATCCGTGGGTTCAGATCCTGTCCTGCTCGTGTGGACGGTAGCCTGACGTTCCCTTCTCATTTCCAGAATGTGATTCCACATGTGTGGGCTGCACGGGAGACGGTCCTGGAAGGTGTAAAGAGTGCATCCCTGGCTACACGCAGGACAGCGGACAGTGCACAGGTCAGTGACGTCGTCTCTGTGCTGCACTATGGTGGACATTTCTGGAGGGTCCACAGTGTGGACGGCCCAGGAGGCGCAGCCAGGGGGTGGGAGACGGCAGACTCTTAGGCAGAGGCGGCTTCCCGAGCTTTACTGGGTTCTCGTGAGCTGCGGATGGACACAGCAGGCGGGGATTCAGGGTCTGCCTCCAGCATCGCTGGTGCTGCTGTGATGGCGGCTCCGGTCCAGCCTCCACTGCTGGAGCCTCCACTCTCCCACCACCCCTGAGGCTCAGGGTCAGGGCCTCCTTGGTTGTGACCACCTGGAAAGTCCCAGGTCAGCTGGAACCAGAGGGAGGAAAGGCAGCAGATGTGCCCACACCACAGCCCTGGTGCCGCCTGAGCACACGTGGGGCTTCCGGCCTCACCTTTGCGGGACTTCCCTGCTCTGGGTTTTCTACCAGTTGAGGGTCTGACCTTTCGGACGTGGAATTCTACCTCTTGAAGCCTTTCCTGACCTTCCTTTCTCTAGTGTGACATTTGTCATCTCCAATGAATTATGAATGGATTTCATACTCTGACGTGCATCTGTTAAACCAAGTAACTCATTAAAAATGGAGCATTTTTGTTTTAGACATAGATGAGTGCTCACTAGCTGAAAAAGCATGTGCAAGGAAAAATGAAAACTGCTACAATACTCCGGGGAGTTACGTCTGCGTGTGTCCTGAAGGCTTCGAGGAAACAGACGACGCGTGTGTGCCCACGGCCCAGGGCGGTGAGTGGCTCCCACGCAGCCTGCGCTCCCCGGGGTGTGGGTCTGCATTTGCGCTGGCTGTTGGTCTGAGAACTTCAAAAACAAGAAATTAATCTGCACAGCAGCCTCGGGGTGGTGGTAGCCCCGTTCCTGGAAGACAGGTGTGTAAAACACACTCGCCCGAGAGGTTCCAGCTTCCGAAGGATAAAGCCCTAAAGGAGTTCACAGCACCAACAGAAGTTGAGGAAACGAAAGGGAAAGTTATTGAAACTTAAAATTCAGCAGGTGGTTAACGGCAGAGTAGATGTAGATAAAGATGCAATTAGTGAACTGGAGAACGGGTCTTGGGAAACCACCGATTGCTGCGGAGAGACGGCGATCGGCAGGGAGGGGGTGCCTAGCGAGGTGATCCCACTGTAACCAAGGACACGGATGCAGGCTTCAGCAGCAGGAATGTCCCGTGGTCCTGGAGGCCAGCGGTCTGGGGTCAAGACAGCAGCAGGCCGGCTCCTTCTGAGGCCTGTCCTTGGCCTGCAGACGCCAGCTTCTCCGTGTCTGTGGTTGTCCATGTGTGCGCGTCTCACCCTATCCACACCTCCCCTTTTCGTGAGGACACCTGACTGCGTTAGGCCCACCCCGGTGACCTTGTCTTAACTCAGTCATCTGCAAAGACCCAATTTCCAAACAAGGTCACACTCACAGGTCCTGGGGAGTAAGGCTTCATCTCTTGGGGAACACAGTTCTGTGCATGATGTGGACAGGGGGACAGAAGCAGTGTTCAATGAGGAAATGGCTAAGAGTGTTCCAGAATGAGTAAGACCAGGTTCGTATTCCAGAAGCTCCAAGTCCCGAGGAGAACAGTAAAATCGATTGCACATACGGGAGCCTTGTAGTAAACGAAACACCAAAGTTTGGGGGGAGCCCGGGGCCAGCTCCTGCTCTCCCTGTGCCTGTCTGCTGCGAGGCCACCGGCCAGCCCCGTCCCTTCGCCCCAGCGTGTCCTGATGGGCCCCCACCCCTATCCCTGCTCAGGCTTTCTTCCCGTCCCCTCCTGCTCGAGCCCTCCACACCACCGGCAGGGCTGTGGCTCTGAAATGCCATCTGGCCACGTCTCACCTGCCTGGATGCACCCAGCCGTCGGGGGCATTGGGACACCCCGGTCCTCGTCTTGAGCTGGGCTTGGAAGGGCTGCTGTGTCCAGAGAGAGCCGGGCACTGTCCCCTGGGCCATGTGCCGGGTGACCCAAGTCAGGTCACCACTCCGTGGTCCCGGTGGAAGCCTGGTTCTGGGGCCCTTTGTGCGGCGCTCTTTGCTCAATGACCCATTTTCTGACAGAAGGCGCGGAAGGAAGCCCAACACAGCCGCCCTCCCGGGAAGAACTGTAACGCACGCCCAGCATCAGAAGCCAGACTTGCCCTTTAAGTTATTCAGAACGACATCCTGTATGGAATGTGGCCCTGGGGACGCTGTCCCCACCCTGCAGGTGGACAGTCGGAGGGAGAAGCTGCCGCCTTTGAAACAGTTGATACTCATTTGGCCCTTAAAGCTGCATTTCTCGGTTATTCATAAACACACTCGTTTATTTTGATACAGTTCTTTATAATAAAATTGACCGTTGAAGGTAGTCAGGAATAGAATGCGTGGATTTGCCTCACTGAGAAAGTACAGGCCTTCAGTGAGTTTGCTCCATCCTGCCTGGACTGCCGAAGTCTGCAGGGGACACAGGCAGAGGTGGCAGGTCCTCGAGGGCCCGTGGCTCTGCTGTCCCTGGGGGGGGGGGCCAGGACCTCTGCAGCGGCCCCACCTCAGGCCAGAGGCCCTGCCTGTGGGCCCCGCCTAGCGCATGCTGTCCAGGGCTACAAAAAGGAAGGGGACCCTCAGGTGGGTGAAAGGCCATCTGTGGCGCACAGCTGGAGAAAGATGTCAACCACAGACCCCAAGGCCAGTTCCTCGTCTGGAATGAAGACAGCTGGCTGTGGAATGCAGAGGCTTGGCCTCTGCGGGAGCTCTGGCCCACCTGGGTCCCCCAGCAGCCCCCAAGGCCCACTCCACCTGGCCCCTCCACCCCTCCCCGCTCCTCGGTCACGCCGCCCCAGCCCTCTAGCCGCCCATTCTGTGGGACGTCACTCTGGGCGGATGGCTGCTCCTGCCCTCCCCACCCGTGCCGGCCCCCGCATGGTCCTGGATCGGGGACCCCCCACGTACATGCCTTGCTGTGCCCGCCTGCGTGTGCTGGGCCCTAGGTGGTTGCTCTGACCTGGGCACGGGGTCAGAGCCCCTGTGGGCAGGACTCTGTCCCAGGGGTCCCTGGCAGGCAGGGGTGAGTCTTGCCTGTGGTTCTTCCTGGCTGTTGCTGTCCCAGCTGGCCTTGCCCCGCTCCCTGTAGTGAACGAACACCATCTAGCCCTGGCCCAAGTCACCCTGAATTCCTAGACGGAGCACGGCTCACACGTGGGCTGCTCTCGTGCAGCTCAGACCCACACAGAGACCGCGGGCAAGCTAGCACTGGTCTCTCCTATGCTGCGAGGCAGGATAGCCATGGCGCAGGCCAAGGGGCAGTGGGGAGCTTAGAAGTGGGGGCAGAGCATGGCA